>JAGKTI010016257.1:0-19613 GCA_018397915.1 Birgus latro
GTGTGTGTGTGTGTGTGTGTGTGTGTGTGTGTGTGTGTGTGTGTTATTACGAAATTGTATCTTTACAGGAATGAGTCAAGCTCGTACTGTCCCGTGTATTAAACCACTTTCATTATACATATCCTTAAATTTATGAATAGTTTTGGCACTCAATACTTTATTCGTTAGTGAATTCCACTGATCAATTAGTCTATTGGGGAAACTGAATTTCCTTACGTCTTTATTGCCTCTCTTTGTATGTAGTTTTTTGCAGTGTCCTGATGCTGATGCTTCCCCATTAGTTAAATATTCATTTATGTCTATTTTCTCTTTCCCTGAGATGTATTTATATAGCACAATCACGTCTCCTATTTTCCTTTTCTCCTGTAGTGTTGGTAGATTCAGTTTCTCTAGTCTTTCTCCATAGCTTAGATCCCTTAAGCTTCGTACCCATCTTGTAACTACCCTTTGTCCTTTTTCAGTCTTATCTATGTGTTTTTTGATATGAGGATTCCAGACTGTTGATGCATACTCCAGGGTTGGTCCGATGTCTTTATCACAGGTATCCTCTAATACTTCCATCAATATGTGCATTATATTTGTCATCTCCTATTTTTCTCGAAATATTGTTTCTTATTTCTTCTTCATCTATACCAGTGATTGCCATGGATTTGTTGATATCTGCTGAATCTCTGACCAGTTTTGGGTTGTTGTTAATGATTCCTTTCACTTCTGTCCTAATGTATTTTTCTTCAGCTTTTGTTTCTGTCTCCTTACTTTCGCTATTTCAGGGTTCGTAGTTTCTCATATTTGCAACATCTCATCAGTTCGTTCACCTGGGTTATCTTCTTTTCAGTATCACTGCTTTGGTCTATCAGACTGATTGCTTGCCTAATTGTCTCTGTATTATTTCTGAACTCTTCCACAATATTCTCATGGTTGATAACTGTGCCTGCCATTTTACTAGTCTTCCTCCTAAGTGAGTTCGCCTCAACTGACAGCTCATCTAGTGTTGTCTTTTTTGTTTAATTCCTTTACTAATTTTTCATTTTATTCCTTCTGCATGTGGAATTGCTTCTTAATTTCATCTATTTCACTTTGAAAAGTTTTCTCCAGTTTAGGCTATTCACTTTCTCTACTAATTTATTATGTTTCCATTTCATTCAATTCTGTTTTCTACTTTTATCCCTTTTCTTAACTCCTTCCATCTTGTGGTAATTTTCACTCAGAAAGATAACTTCTACTTACAAGTTTGCATCTTTTTGCTACCTGCCTTGTGACAGACGACACCCAGCTTATGATGCGTTGCATCAGCGGATTCTTGCACTAATTGGATTATTTGGACAACACTTTTGCTTATACAGTAGTTGCTCCACTGTATTAGAACATCGTTTAGTTTAACCTAGTACAGAGCTTGACTGATATAAAGATACTATTTAGGTGTAGCCGAGGGTGGCCAGCGTTGAGTGAGGTGACGGACGTGCTGCCTCTCTGGTGCCTCTCTGGTGTGCGTGTGTGTGTTTCCCGGTGATGGAGTTACTGCAGATTAATTTTTCACTTAGTAGAAAAAAAGACATTATATGATTTGCACAAAAATCACAAAACTTACGTAAATGTGTAACTTTGTATTTTGTGTACATATATTTACTTATTTATTTACTTATTTATCTGTGTGACTGTTTCTGCGTCCAGACTTAAAGAATCCTCGGATAAGTTCACATGTGATCACATATTCAGTGAAAATGTATACACTTCTCCACAGTGTCATCATTCTATCCTAAAAATAATTATATACATTACATTTAGGGATTCTCTCCCGGCATCTCGAGATCCCAGAATCCTGGTAGAAAATATCCTCTTGTTTTATCCCAGGAGACTTATCGAAATCCTCCGATTCTTTAAAGTAAATCAGAACAACAGTTCAGATTTCACACGTCGCAAATTTGTTCATAAGCGTTTAGCCTACTTGTACCTATCCCTCGCTTCAGTGCAGCATTTTTTATTTAGTCATATAACCACCAAACGATTCATTCAACTTAGGAGAATCGCCTACTGGAGAGAAGTTAATGAAGGTTATATCAAACTCTTCCATTTCGAGATGTCTATCCTAAGCTGAACTGACTCAAATTGCATCAATGATCAATATGATAAATCGGACTTAACTGGTTATTAAAACTCCTTAGAGCATTACGACTATGGATTTTGTTGGAGTTAATTCCAAATGTATTTTTAACTGAGAGAGAGAGAGAAAGTTTCCATAGCACAGGAGCGAAATTATGCTTAACCAGTTTTTAAAATGTGCTAACTTAGCCCAATATCTGCCATACGGAAAATTATATTATGCTAAATTGTCCGTTACTTGATTATACAATTCATTAATACACTGAATAAATAAAGTTATACAAATTATGATATGCAGTAGTACGTAATACAAACTAATAGGGAAAAAAACATAGATTATGTACATTATCCTGCAGACTTATTAACTGGGCAGAGAATGAAAGAAAACATGAAAGGTGTTCCCAGGGTTTTGTGGCTGTTAGTCTAATACAGCCAAGACAAATGCATTTTGTCCTTCAGTAAAAAAGGCATAGGATGTCATATGTCCATAGCGCTATATCCAACAACACTCAGTTTCATTTCTCCAAGATATACTACATTGTGGTGCCTCTCAGGTTACTCTTTCCACTATTAATGGTATCATGGCTTCTTTTGGATCAAATATTAACCTACCCACCTCTCAGTCTCATGCACTCTCCTCCTGTAAAAAAAAAAAATTATGATGTTTATCAGCTTGTTACACATCTGTCCTCGTCAAGTTACCCAAAGAAAATTTTCTCTATCAATCAGCATTAGAAACTGGAACTCTTTCCACTATTTTATTGTATTTGGAAATGGTTTGGTATCACCCAGTTCTATAACACCCTAGTTCTTCTTTTTGCATCTATATATATATGATATATCTCGTGAAATATTTTACATTTTATAGTATACGAGGTCAGGTTGAAAGGTACCAAATAATTTTCTTTCTGAAACCTGTTACAGATGATTTGATGATTTATTATAAAATAGTCATTATATTATTTTTATACCCTGCTTATTCTTATATAAATGTTGGTGTATGTTAGTGTATACGTTACATACATAGCCAAGTACAGCTATGAAAGACCTACATGATGAAATGCATGCCAACATCACTGATCTACAGTATGTCGTTCCATCCCCATAGTTTCGATGACACAGCGTCTCGGGGATAGAGGAGAAAGGAGCACACGGGTGATTCAGTTCACTGAAGCTTACATCGGGCGATACCTCTACTAGACTCTCTCAGCTACCATAAGGGCAGGGTGTCTCTTTACGTCTTCCTGGTCAAGTCCTGTATTTCTCAAACTTTAGATAATTGTAAATAATATATTCTACAAATGCCTCATCTACAATTTGGACTAGCCTACCCTCAAGGCGCAGTGGACCTTTTTACCTGCACTTACCAACAACCCAGATGCATTTACTTGCTGGCAACGTTGTGGGTGAAGACAGATATTCATCGAGATACTCAACGTCTTTTCAACGTCTCAGTACGCCCATTGTCGGTGAGCTCCACCATGTCTTGAACACGCTGCCTGCTTCCTGCTGCCTGCTGCTGCAGTACCAGTTGCCTCCTGCCCTTTGCCGTGTGGAGTTGGTGTGTGTGTGTGTGTGTGTGTCCTCTGCCTTCCTAGTGAGGTGAATTATCTCTGTGAATTTGTTCTGCCCTGCACCATGGGAGCCTAACGACGTCCCCCACCCCACCACAAGCAGTAAGTGGGGCCATATTTACAACGTATCCTTCACGTAAGCCGCTCCCCGAAGGACACTTGGCCACGCCCGAACCATCACGTCATAGTTACATCACAACCAGCTGGTGTGAAACGTCTCATATCGCTCCACGTCACGACCTACGTCATCCAGTTTTCTCCAATCAGCTCGTCCGTTCAACGCGCTGGGAGGAGCTTCAACCTTCACTTTTATCCATGCCAGTGTGAGGATCATTCGATTTTACTCAGTGTCCATCCACTCACTCGATATAGTGCTGTTCTCGGGTGTTTGCCCTTTCCTCTCCTCCATCCTTCTTTCCTTCAATTCGCTTCTGTCTTTCTTTCCTTCATTCTTTCCTCGTCCTTCTGCCTACGGGTGACTCTACACTGAGTGACAAGCCAGATGGTTTCCTGTACACCAGGAAACCATTTACTACGCTGGGTGGTAACCATATAACCAAATTTTGGCGCCTGGTGGTTTAGTGGGTAATTACGGCGCTACAATCGGACTGAGCTGGTGAAGGTTTATATCCAAGGGGTGGTTGGGGTTTATTGCTCACGTAATGCCACTCAGGGATGAGTGAGGCTGGTCACTCTCATCTTAAATGTCAGGACCAACTTGCCTAGCTCCAGGCTCTTACGCTCCTCTCTGGGGCGACATAGGATTGGATGATGGATGGATGGATGGTTACTGGATTGATTCGAGATTCATTACTGTTGCTTTGTCACTTTCTCTAGAGACTGTCACCTTTTCTAAAGATTGTGATTAATATTATTATTATTCATTTCTGATTTTATACAGTGCTCTAGTTTCTTACATTACTAGATTTACGCTATTAGATTTTTGTAAACCTTTTTCTATCCTCTTTCACTTTATTCATTTTACATAAAATCGTCAGTTTTCTCTCATATAATGTTCATTGTGTAAAAGTAATTCTCTTGTGTGTGTGTGTGTGTGTGTGTGTGTGTGTGTGTGTGTGTGTGTGTTTGTGTGTGTGTGTGTGTTTGTGTGTGTGTGTGTTTCTGCTCATGCCTAGATTCCTCACTTATATATCAATTATTTTGGAAAAGCTGGGCTCTCTCCAACACACCAGTTGGCTAGAGATGATGATGATAATAATGGCAATGGTGATGATAGTGAAATAACCTTATATCCTAGTGGTAATTTTTATGTAAAACCAAACTCGGACACTACTACTACTACTACTACTGCTACTACTATTACTACTACTACCACTACTTTTACTGATGCTGTTCCAATTCCTACTAACATTTATACAGCACCTACTGTTAGTGCTACTACTGTCTCAGGTGGTCCAGGTAATTATAATCCAGATACTATTACTCCTTCTCCTAAAAAAAAATCCCTCTACGTTTTCCATCTTCTCATTTTCCTACTAATTTCCCTTCAGTTAACCTTCATCTGCAACACCATCATTCACTTTTAATACTACCTCTACTTCAGTCTCCACTTCTGTCCCTCAGTCTCCACCCAGTATGGTGACTACTCCAACAGCTTCGCCGTACGTGTATGCCAAGATTTCCCACTCTCTGTTGCAGACGTGTGCTCAGTTGATCACTTTACCGAGTCTCTTGTGAAAAGGGGCGATTATTCTGAGTATACAGAAGTCAGTTATTTGATCATCTGTGTGACTTTAGCTGGGTTGTAGCTCCACCTGATGAGAATATGGGCAAACTATCTTAGTACAGCACTCCATTACATTACAGCCTGGAGCCCAACCCATTTACGTCCCTGCACATCGCTTGCCTCATGGTCAGCGTAAGGAAGCTGATCCTCGTATTAAGGAGACGTTGGACTCCAGTGTGATTAAACACTGTGACAGTCCATGGAACATTCCGTTATTCCTTTTTCCAAAGAAGGGTGTCACGTCAAGGCCTGTCATAGACTATCGATGCGTTAATGCCTTAACTAATCTGGAGCGATTCACAGTTGCCGGGCTTACTGATTTGTTAGAATCACTAGGTGAAAATAATTGTCTTCGTCTTTTCTTGATCTGTTGAGTGGCTTCTGGCAAGTGGAAGTGGAGGAATCGTTTCGTCCAATTACTGCCTTCAGCACCCCGTCCGGTCATTATCAGTTCTGTAGACTTCCATTTGGTTTGAGAAATACCCCATCAGGGTTCATGCTATTGATTCACAGTCTTCACTGGCATGATAGGCAGCTCAGTCTTTGCTTATCTTGATGATGTCATTATTGCTAGTCACTCTGACGCGGAACACGTGAAGAAATTAGCACAAGTATTAACTAGGCCCCAACAGGCTGGACTTCAGATCAAACTGTCAAAGTGTCATTTACTCCATAAGAAACTAAAGTTCCTTGGACATGTCGTCGATGTTCACGGCATTCACATGTCGGACGAAAAGGAAACTGCCATAACAGACTATCCTACCCCTACTAACATTAATGCAGTGCATAGCTTCCTCAGTCTTAGTGGTTATTACCTTCACTTTATCAAGGGGTACGCCAAAACAGCAACGTCATTGACTAAACTGTCGAAGAAGGACGAGCCATTCATACGGTCAGACAAGCAGGCTTCTGTGTTAAGCGCCCTGAAAAGTTCTCTTGCACAAGCTCTGGTCTTGGTATTCCCAGACAATTCTTAACCGCTCTTACTATGCACAGATGTTTCCAGAGTGGGCCTCGGTGCTGTTCTCATGCAAGTTGATCCCAGAGGCAGGAAGTGTGTCATCGCCAATGCAAGCCGAGTTCTAAATTCCGTGGAAAAGAAGTACAGTGTAACTCAAAGGGAAGCGCTTGCCATGTTCTGGTCTCTAAAACATTTCCACGATAAATCAATGGCTATCCTGTTCACATCCAGACAGACCATTTTCCTCTTTGTGACCTGTTTCGAGGACATAATCTTACATGTCGTCTTGCGCAATGGGCAGTTATCATTAATGACTACAACCCAACGTTTGAATACGTTCCGGAAAAGTCAAACGTTGTAGCTGATGCCCTATCTTGTCATATAGCTGGAGTTTCAACTGGTTGCTATTTTAGTTCTGCTTTTGATTACGATATTCTCCGCGGGTTCCAGCATGTTGACCCTATATGGTCTCATGTCTTATACTTCCTTGAGTCTGACGATGACTTTTCATTGCCGAAATTACCAGTACCCATGTCTGATTTTTTCTTGTTCAGTGACTTACTGTACAAAAGGACGGTACTCACGGATAGCGATGTGTGTCATCGCAAAGCTAGACAGCTAGTTATTCCAACAGATTTTAATCCTGCTGCCCTCCATTCTATCCATGACACCCCTCACACGTCGCACCCGGGTAAGGATAGATGCCTACGACTGGCGCATCTTTTGTATAATTGGACTTTATGTGCAAAGGTACAGAGGCTCATTGAGAAACATGTCTCTCTTGTGCTCATAATAAGGGATCTACCGTCCAGCCTGCACCCATATTGCAATACCCTGAACCATCTAGGCCTTGGCAAACGTGTCTCGCTTTCTCTTCGGAAATTGCCTCGTACGGAATCTGGCTTCGTCCATCTACTAATGGCAGTTGATCATTTTTCCTTCTTTGTGATAATGTTTCCATTGCGCGACAAGTCAATTAGTACAGTTGCCCGTACATATATTAATTCTCTCACTTGTCCCTTCACAGCTCCAGAGGTCGTTCTTACGGATAACAGGTCCAAGTTCAACAATTCCGTGATGGAAGAAATTTGCCGTCACTATGGAATTAGTAAATGTAATGTCTTGCCCGTCATCCAGCCTCTAATGGCCTGGTGGAAAGGCAGAATCATAAAGTCCTAGAATGCCTACACCACATGATGGGAGATCAGGGCTCCACCTGATGCTCCGTCTTCTTCTTCCATATCTTTTTCTGACATTCCTTCAGACTCTCCTTTTCATTCTGAGGCACTGCAACCTTCCTTTCCTGTTAATGACTATCGCTCAGTATTATGCTCTGTGCACAAATCTTCAGCTTCTTATGAAAAAAAAAATTACCACCGCAGCCAAATCCTCTTCATAATCATCTCCTTTAGATTCATTTTATAAGTAAGATATGGAGTGACTAGACGACCTTGATTGGCACTAGCTGTCCATGGTTCATCCCTGGAGGATAGACAGTATTATTCTATACATTATTATATCCCCGTGACTAGCCAGTATTCCTACATATATAAATGAAATAGGTATACAGTTGTACAAGCTTTGAATTTTTTTTATTGAAATGATAAGATCAATGTCATTACAGAAATCATTCATATTACCATCCAACAATTTATGCTGCAAGTAGAAAAATTATCAGTTGTCGTGTTACCATAGACTTTACCCCAATGTGTTGGAAGTGAGGGAAGAATGATGAGAGAAAGAGAAAAAAATAGAGTGAACGAAGGAAAGGAAAAGGAAAAGTAAGCTTGCAGCGGGGAGACTGATGTAAAGAGAGGAAGCAGAAGAATGAAATACGAAATGAGAAGAGAGGAGTGAACAGAGGAGAGATATAAGAGCGGTGGGAGTGGGGATGGAAGGGAAGAGGATGGCAAGCGAAGGAGAGAAGTTTGCAATGGATAGGGGTGAGTATGATTGAGACGTATATAGAAAATGGAAGTTGAGACATTGAATAGGAGATTAAGTGAAGTGACAAGGGAGAGTAGGAGGGGGAAGAGAAGACAGGGGAGGAGGTGGAATGATACAGTGGAGAGGTGTATGGATGTGGATGATGTGAGCTGAAGGTTGGGCAGCCTAATGACGGAGGATATGGTGACAGGGAAGCGATATGTTTGTGGATAAAGATAGATAGAAATATTGTTAGCGACTGAGAGGAGTAACAAGAAAAGAAAATGGAGGCGGGGCAGGAGAGAAAGGAAGGAAAAGGATTAGAAGCGGAGTGAGGGAAGAAAAGGAGATGCATTAGAAGCGAAAGAAGGATTCAGAAGACAGGATAAAGAAAAGGGGAGAAGCACAAGAAGATGGGAACAAAACTAGAAGGAGAGATGTTAGGAGAAAAACTGGACATTGAGGTATAGTGGAGGAAGGGGGCTGGGAGAAAAATAAGCTGAGAGGAGAGGAGGAAGCCGGGTGAGGAGGTGAGAGGAGAAGTAAGGAGAAGAATGAGGAGGGAGAGAGAGGAAGGAGAAAAGAAACAGAAGAGAGAGAGAGAGAGATATTGAAGTGAGGAGAGAGAATGAGAAGTAATCGACACGTACGTTGATCACAGAAAGACAGAATTAAGAGGAGGAAGGAATAAAAGGTTGGAGAGACAGGAGAAAAGATAGAAGTAGGAGAAAGTAACAGGACGAGGAAGTAGAGTCATGAGAAGTCGGAGAGAAAGAAGGAACAGCTTAGAGGGCTGAGGAAAGCGACGGCCACACCACGATCAGTCTGGCTATCGGGTCGGAAAAGCGAGTCAGTCAGCAGTGGCTCCCTTCAGCCTAGTGGCGGATCAGAGGTGGAGCAAAGTGGATATAGATGATGGCAAGAGGAAGGTAAGTGCCTAAGTGGACGGAGAGGCCATGTAATACGATAAACATCACCGGTATTCATCATTATCATCACCATTATCATCATCAAAATCAACAGTCCTTGAATGATAACCTAGTGTATATCAGAACCAATTTCACCATCATCATCATTATCATATATGTCTTTTTAAATTTTCTCTTAGTATACGCCGAACATAACAATCTGAACTGGATAATACACCAACAAATGTATATGTTGGATAAATATAATAATAAACTTCATTTATAAATAGAGCCAACAACGGCATCAAAGGTACAGTAATATTATCGTTGTCAGGTAATACCACCACTTGTTTTAGTACGTACACACACACACATACACACACACACACACACACACACACACACCACGCGCGCGCACACACACACATACACACACCACGCGCGCGCACACACACACATACACACACCACGCGCGCGCGCGCACTCACTCTCTCTCTCTCTCTCTCTCTCTCTCTCTCTCTCTCTGGCAAAAACATCACCGCTCTGCCTTGCTAACGGCGGACAGTTAAAATATGCCACGAGATTGAAAGTGTTTAGGCGCTGATGAATAAAGTTTATCCACCATGCAATCACTTGATGCCGTGCCGCCCTCAGCCAAACAGTTATTTATACACCAAAAAGGCATGTCACAACACACTGTGGTAAACATATGACCAAACAGACGCCTGGTGGTCTAGTGGCTAAAGCTCTCCAACTCAATATTATCTATTAAGGACTGAATCAGAGAGGTGCCTGGGACTTATTGCCCACAGTGTACCGATCTCTGTGTGTAACCGGTTAGTTTCGCTTTAAACGCGTGGATTATGTAACCTGTTCTTAGCCACTATGCTTATGATGGGGCAAAAAAGAAAGAAAAGGATAGCAGTTAGACGGACAAGTACAGGTAGATTGGCAGATAGACAAATATAAATAGGTAGGTAAATAGATAATCAGACAGACAGGCAGGTACACAGACCGATAGAACACTTGTTGCAGTTTACGATTGTAAAGTACTACCAGCTTTAATGATTAAAGAAGTTTATTCATTTTATCGGAATAAAATACGGACATATTTATTTTAGTGACTTCCACACAACTGGGGCGACGGTTCTTTACACCAAGTATTGGGAGGAAGCTCGTGAATCGTGCTGGGTGCCAAGAAAGTGAAAATTTTCCACCCGAGCTCTCCGTGGACAGTGAATAGTGGGAGGGTTAGCTGGTGGAGCAGGAGGCATGGTCGGAGGCAGACCCCACATCTGACCGGTGCTGTATTTAAGCTTGCCATTTCAATAAACAAATTTGTAGAAATAAATGATATGCCTATTTCTATCGAGAATAATACAGACTGTACGACTTACTTTCATTCATTAATTTAACGTAATTACACATGACTGACGAGTTAAACCCACATGAAGATTTTCTCTTCCTTTTTACTGACAGGTTTTATTAAACACGGGAATAGGGTACTGTACATATATAACTGTGTGTGACGGGCATAGGCGCGATGATGGGGGAAGAGTGAGAATGATGGGCCTCGGACATTTTTCCACCTGACATATTCCCCGTCGGACATACTCCCTCCCTGGTTATATCCTCCACTCTCTCCCTGGACAGATTCTTTCCCTGTATTTATTTCTGCTGAGCATTTTTCTCTATTCTAAATTTTCCCAGTCTTCACCATCCTCATATGCGGCAACATATTATAACCATCTCGCCGTGCTATACAGTTCTGAAAAAACCGCTCCTTCAGTTTGTTGTTGGCTCGTCTGACAGATTTTGGCAGTGGTTGACTGTGTTCCACCTGAAGCAGAGCAAGGGATTATGAAGACTCGTCTTCCCTTCATGCATGTATATTACTGCCTGGGGGAATGATATAGCCTACGTATTGTACATTTGTGCATTTGCTTTAATACAATAGCGGGGAATTTGCTTCCACTCACTTTCCACTACCCCGTCCAAGGTCCATTAACAGCAACCATAATGCAATATCTCACGCATCACATTGACCTCCATCCCCATTTCACGCGTCTGGGAGTACATTACATCGTCCTTACCAGCGCTTCCAGCGAGGAAAATTATAATTTTCAAGACATGCTCCCAATTTCTTTCAAGGCCAATAAAAAATGTCAAGGTATATTAATAATCCAGAATCATTACATCACTTCTTTATTCCTATTTTTATGCCCATAATAAAATGGAAATCAGAATATGTTGCTAGGGACATACTCTGCTATATAAAAGAAAACCTTGTAAACCATGGCAACCTAAATGAAACTTTATGAAATAATAAATGCATGAAAATTAAAGAGTTCCTGCAACCTGGACGAAAAATACAAATATTTTTATTACTAGGATAATTGGAAATGATTTAAATATAAGGTAAATGGTGCATCCCTAGAGCAGAGGATTTACATTAACATTATTACAGGCACTGAGGACATCACTGATACTGTCAAAATTGGTGAACTGTCGTATAGTCACAGAATGCAAACCATAATATGATCATAGTGGCCTACACGAGTCATGCAGTCCTACTTAATATACAACATATTCCACGAACGTTATTCTCAATTATTCCATAGTTAACTGGTACACTGATGCATACATACTATTCCTGCTTCCTGCTATAACAGACGAGATGCAGTTACTAGCACCTGCGTCGCCACCACCCTGCCTCACTGGATAGTCATTCGCCGGCTACTGAGTGAGTACCGTACCAGCAGTCGTGCCAAACTGCGTTCCTGTGTGAGGCTGCTTCCAATGTTGCCCGGGGATGCCAGCTTGTATAAACTGTATAATTTATATAACACACTTTCTCTGTCTCTCTCTCTCCATTATTGAAGGTATATTGTTATCTTTAATAATTTTTCAGAACCTCGCATGTTTTCATTTTCTTCTTTCAAGCTTTCAGGATTAGGGTTAATATTTGAACACCTTCGTAAATCTTTCAAGCGCTGGAGACCCTGCAAGTTACCACAGCCCATTCCTGCCATTTTGTACGCAACGGCGGCACACTTCTGAATGGGTGGGAGTATGGAATTAGGGCAACTCAATCATTGGTACGTTTCAACCGTTGAAGCTTATTACGACAAAGGTCACTGGTTACAAAGGTCAAAGGTCATTGCTCTCCCAAGGCCATCACGAGTCGGATTTCCTTCTACTAGAGAGCATAAGTAGGTAATCAATACGAAGGCCACACAGAGACCAAAATCGCCTGCGTTGGCTTGTGTAAACACTGTCTCGGCAAGTGACTGAAGGACGCAGATTTCCTGTATACTTCATCCTTTACTGATTGCTTTCTTTTATAACCTTTGCATGCGACGTGAATAAGAGAGAGAGAGAGAGAGAGAGAGAGAGAGAGAGAGAGAGAGAGAGAGAGAGAGAGATGTGACAGGAGGAGGAAAGGAAAGAGGAAAGGAAAAGGAGAGGAAAAGTGGAAGAAAAATTGAGAGAAGGCGAGAAGTGAGGGATAAAGGCGTAGTCTGTCAGTGTGAGGTTTTATGAGAGAGAAGGGGGGGGGACAGACACACATAGGAAACAATTACACACAGAAAGAAGATACAGAGTTTCAGGAAGCATACACACATATTCAGATTCCACACACACACACACACACACACACACACACACACACACACACACACACACAAAGCCTTGCTGTGGAATAGATACAGAAGACACAATAGTGAGAGGGCATATAACAACTATAAACAGGCAAGAAATGATTATACAAAGGTAAGGACGGAGGCTCAGAGACAGTTTGAGGAAGACATTATAAGTAGTGATCAGCCTAAGCTTTTTTACAGCTACATCCGAAGCAAAACCAGAGTTAAAGATAAAATACAGTCCATTACGGATGAAAGGGATCATCCACAAGAGACAGATACTTGTGAAGCACTAAATAAAAACTTCCAATCAGTTTTTACAAAAGAAGGTAATTTTGAGAGAGATGATATGGAACATGCACGCCCACACGTATTACCAGATATATAAATATCAGAAAAAGAAATACAAGAAAACTTAAGTAAATTAGACAAAGGAAAAGCAAATGGTCCTGACGGAATTTCAGGTTGGGTGCTACATGAATGTGCAGGAGAGTTAAGCAGACCATTGTATTTAATATTCAAGGAATCCTTAGGTCAAGTTAAACTATCTGATATTTGGAAGAAAGCAAACATTGGTCCCCTATTCAAGAAAGGGAATAGACAGAATCCACTCAACTACCGACCAGTATCACTAACCAGTGTTGTAAGATACTAGAAATGCTGATAAGAAAAGTATGGGTAAAGCATCTAGAAGAACAGAGTATGATAACAGAGGGGCAGTTCGGTTTTAAAAGAGGGAAATCATGCGTTACTAATCCATTAACCTACTATGATGGAGTTACAGAAACAATACAGAAAAGAGAAGGATGGGTGGACAGTATCTATTTAGATTTCAAGAAAGCATTTGACAGAGTACCGCACCAAAGACTTTTATGGAAACTGTACCATGAAGGAGGTATCCAAAGCAATCTGTACTGTTGGATGCAGGATTTTCTAAGGAAAAGGGAAATGAGAACAGTATTAAGGGGAAATTACTCATCATGGAGGGAAGTGACTAGCGGAGTTCCATAGGGCTCAGTTACGTTTTTAGTGCAGGGGTATATATAAATGACATAAATAGTAACATTGGAAATGGAAGCTATCGAAATATGTTTGCGGATGATACAAAAAAGAAAGGAAAATTACTAACACAGATTCTTGCAAACAGCTGCAAGAGGAATTAAATAAGCTTCATGAATGGAGCAATAAATGGCGAATGGAATTTAATGTGGACAAATGTCATGTAATCAAATTTGGTAAAAGTGAGAAAAGACCAGATTGGGATTACAAGCTAGGAAGTAAAACCCTACACATATCAGAAAGGGAGAATGACCTAGGAGTGATTATCAATAACAGACTATCTCTAGATGACCACATCAGCCAGAAGGTATGTAACATGTATACATTGCTTGCTAATATGAGAATTGCATTCACATATATAAAAGAAGACATGCTGAGGAAGATAATAACATCATTCATCAGACCAACCGTGGAGTATGCATCAGTAGTCTGGAATCCTCATCTCAAAAAACACATAGATAAGCTTGAAAAAGTACAAAGGGCAGCTATAAGATGGGTACCAAGCTTAAGGGATCCAAGCTACGAAGAAAGATTAGAAAAATTGAATCTACCAACACTATTGGAGAGAAGGAAAAGAGAAGACATGGTTATGCTATATAAATGCATCTCAGGGAAATAGCAAATCGACATAAATTAATATATAACCTGTGGAGAAGCATCAGCAAGAGGACACTGCAAAAAACTATATAAAAAGAGAGGCGATAAAGATGTAAGGAAATTCAGTTTCCCAAATAGAGCAATTGATCAGTGGAATGCACTACCGAATGAAACAGTGTGTGTGCCAAAACTATTCACAAATTTAAGCATATGTATGATAAAAATGGTTTAATACACGGGACAGTACGAGCTTGACTCATTCCTGTAAAGATACAATCAAGTAAGAACAATTAGGTAAGAACTTTCTCTCTCTCTCTCTCTCTCTCTCGCTCTGTCCCCTTTACACTGGTCATGAATGAGACAACCCTATCAAGTATTTAGTACGGGCGGTGTATATTAGCACTCAGTTGGTGACAAGAGAGAGAGAGTGCGGTAAATTTAAAGATGTGGCAGGTATATAATACAGATCACTTGGGAGCTAGTAGCTCCCAAGTGGTGATATGTAAAGAAAACAACGAGATCAAAACTAGTGTTAGGACTGGTATATTCCCTGCCTAGTTGTGCTAAGTAAAGGTAAAAGCAAAATAAAAACCAAAGCAAATAGAGGTGCAAAGGCTCCACAGCCCAAAGGTGTGTGTAGGACGGGCCGCTGGAAGAAACTGACAGGTAAAATGCTCGACTCTACTTCCTCGAGTTTTGCCGCAGGAAATACCTTCTCACCTTTTCTGGAGTTCTTTTTAGCAGAGAGAGAGAGAGAGAGAGAGAGAGAGAGAGAGAGAGTCTGAAATAACGGAGGCTGTATCTAACCCAAAGATGTGTAAATTGTTTGATGATGGCAGTAAAGAATTTACAAGGCTTCATCTCACTAAAGGACCAACCCTAAAAGCTGTTCTTACTACCAGGGTTTTAATCAGTTTTACGTATTTATATCCTGCTATTCGGTGATCAAGATGTTTAAGGCAAGGAAGAAGGAACCGAAGGCCAGAAGGCTGTAAGATTGTTCCCTCCAAGGAAAAACAAAAACAAGATAACAGAAAGACAAATTAATTACTGATAAGTTCATACGATTAGGTTCGAGTTAGAAAAACTTTTCTAATTGAGGAGTTAGTTATAATGGTTTAACTCTTTCGCCACTATATTTAAACAAGGTGGTTAAAATTAAATTTTCTTCTTACCGTGACAATAACTCTTAAAAATGCGGCATTGGATACAGAAGATTGTTGTTGTTGAATAACCATGGTCTGTCCACGGCAGAGCAAACCCATCAATTGCAGACAAGCAACTACTACTGCAGGGTAGTCCCAGGCAATGAATCGATGTCCTCTTGCTGTAGAGAGCGCCTCATCAGCGGGAAAGAGCTTGCAGGTTTTGTTCTGGGATGGGGGCGGCGTTAGCATCTATCCACCCAGTTTACAGGGGCCTTACACTAGCCTACGCATCACACGTCATTTTGTTTTATGGTTGCCACCCAACGCTGTAAATTGTTTCCTGGGTTAAAGGAAATCATTAAGATTGTCACTCAGTGTAGAGGCACCTGAAGTGGAAAGCAGAGAAATAAACTCGATGGGAAAGAATGGAACAACTGAAAGAATGGAGGGCACACACATTGAATGATAAAAGTGAAGGAAAAAGTAAGCTGCGCTGCATCAAGTGAATGAATTATGATGGTCACCACCTACAACCGGACGGTCTTCAAATGACAGATAATGAATCAGTATCAACGAGGATGCTTCCACGAACATAAAAATATGGGTCTTATGCTAAGTGTTACTGGGTATTGCGTAGCAGATCATCCTTTGCGGGTTATTCTACACATTTCAGCTAAAAGTCTTTTTGTTTGTCACTGATGCAAATGTGTCGATATTATAACGATAAAAATAATGTACCCCTTCGCACTTATTGAGCTTATACACGGGTTTTATTCGTCCCTGTGCACTCGTGGAATGCAACTCTCTTGTGTGGGGTGGCTCCTCACATACAACTCTTCTCAATAAATTGGAGTCAAAGGCTTTTCGTCTTATTAACTCTCCTCCTCTTACTGGCTGCCTTCAACATCTATTTGTTCGCTGCACTGTTGCATCTTTATCTTTTTTCTATCACTACTTCCATAGTCACTGCTCCTCTAAACTGTCTGCTTGCATTCCCCCACCTCTACGACGGACGCGTATCACCCGTCTAACAGCAAACTCTCATCCTTTCTTCGTCCAACTCTCTAATGCGAGAGTTAATCGCTACTCCCAGTCCTTCATGTATGCAACAGGTCAGCTCTGGAACTGTCTTCATTCGTCTGTATTTCCTACTGCTTATGACGTCCATTCTTTTAAACGCAGTGTGTTCAGACATCTCGAAATGTAAAGATCTTGAATTTGGCTCTCCATTATCTTTTTATTTTTTCTTGGAGGGAACAATTTGCAGGTTTCTAGCCTTCGGTTCTTTATTCCTTCCAAAAAATAATAAATAACCAAGGACGAGGTGCTACAGAGCCCATTATGCTCACGTGTATTCACTCTGCAAGGAAGTGAGGATCAGTCAAGTTCAGTTAATATATTTACACATATTCAAGGATGGCCTGGTGGTCTGGCGGTAAAGTGACTGACTTGGGGGTAATGCCGTGCTTTGTCCACAACGATTCCAATCCTATGGAGGCGACCCAAGGTTTCACAGTTATGCAAATTAAAAAAGTCCGTTCTCTCAGGCCTTCGTGTACTAAGTGACGAAAAACACGGCATGACACTGGTGACAATACCCACCCTCCATAATGAATATACGATACATTTTAAGGCTGTTTTATCGTGGACCTGGGGTAATGGTAATGGATGGAATGCTTTCATGAGATGTTGGTGAGTCATGTGGAAGTTTAAGACTGCTTTAACCAAATTACGATTCCCAGTCAATTCCCTGCCCAGCCGGAGAACGAGCTCATATACTTACGGTCAGCAGTCCACTTCTCTTCCGCTTGACTAACCAACAACCCCGAGACCACTGACTCGCTTCTGCGGTGATGCTGAAAATACCTTGGTTATAATTCCCACCAAATAACATAAGATAGACGGGGGAAAAGACTGACCATCATTACCTTACATAATCTCTTCAGTATGATGGCGCTATTTTATTTTGTCTTGTTTTACTAATTGTTCTATTGTATTAAATTTTATACGTTTTCAAGCCTCATTTAAACCACGCTATTTCCTTCAGTTCAGAAAATGTCTCTTGTAATGAAAGCTTAATAACAACCCTCACTAATCCCTTCACTATGCTGATGTTTTTAAAAAATATTTATATCGCCAACAAACGACTTGTGTTGTGGTTAAATCTCTTGTAGTTAAGGGGAAAATACAGTAATGAATGTCGTTATTAAACATGCGTGGATTGGAAAAAGTATTTTTATTAACATATTTATCTGTATTCAACGTGTGCACTCTTTGAATCCTTGAGTACATTATATTTACTGCCCATCATATTCCAGTAAGTTATATTATTACTCTCTCTCTCTCTCTCTCTCTCTCTCTCTCTCTCTCTCTCTCTCTCTCTCTCTCTCTCTCTCTCATTTCCATTGAGGTGGAGCCAAAAATTTCGATACCCTGTGTGCAAAGTTAATGGATGTTTGCCCTGTTTCCATCGAATATTGATGTTAATAGTCCTTCTTCTTTTGTGCAGTCGCCCAAAGAATTGATGGCAGAATTTACAGGAGTTTTCGGTCAGTGATAGTGTTCATTCTCTTCCTTATATCTTAAAAATATTAAACCTAATTTTGGAAAACTTAAGAGATGACAGTCATTAACTGTCAAAATACCTGTGATATTTCAGTTTTATCTGTAGAAATGACTTAGTTAAGATATTAGGAAATCCTCAGTGGAACTACTTGAAATTTCAGAGCTATCATTCTGGGGCAGTAAGAATATTAAGACAATACCTCTACATTTTGAACGGTAACAAAAATAATTCTTTAGCAACCTAAGATTATATTTGAAATAAATCAAATCTGGCATTTTTGTTCAGAAAACCATTTCTGTTGGAACACTCACGAATAATTTAAAGCTGTAATTTCCATTCATGCTTTCTCCATGGACGACGGAGGAAAGCGGGAAAGCAGCTTAAGTTAATATGCTGCTTTAAATGTTCACCAACAAGCATGAAGGGAGACAATTATTACTCAGTGACAAACAACGTACACTGGATTTGGGCAGTTATCCAGTAAGGGAACTATAAACTTAGTCTCAGCCAGACAACTGTACATCAGTGAATATAATATAAACAGAGCCCCCCAAACATCCCGCGAGTCGTAGCTCTTCCGAAAATCAGCTAGGGGTGCCAAAAATTATAGGGAATACTCCCTCGTAGTGAAAGGGTTAATTCCGATTGAATGTCAGAGGTGCTTTAACAATGCAAAACGAATGAAGGGAGAGGCAGATTGATTGGGAGAGTGTATGTGGGTCATGTGGCGGGAGATATGAGAGGGGAATGAGGTGACTTCACTAGGAATGAGGTGAAGGGACGGAGTAGAGAGGTAGGCTATATGAATGAAGGTGATGGCAGTTGGAGGGAGGACAGACAAGTGGCTGGAGGCAGGTCACTGTGAAGGCAATATGCTCTTAGTCATAACCTCAGGGATTAACTACCATAGTCAGATGAGACATATTTTTACAGTACTCTTGCGCTCGGCAGGCGAGTTTTTGTAGCATTGGAGTGACTTCAAACTGAGGATGTTACATATAAATAAAATAAATCAGATTGTTGCCGCTATGAACAATACACAGTTACACAAGTACTTAAAGCAGGAGTTTCAGTTTCATTCAATTAATGCCTTGTGTGTGGTGTTGTATTGAAGTGCGAGTTTGTGGTTAGGTGTGAGGCAGTGGTATGGGATGTGGTTCAGTGCAGCGTTGTGTAGGTTGATGTGGTGTGGTGCGGTGTGAGAGCGATATAGCATGGTGTGATTTCGTTCATTAAAGTCGCTGAAGTCTACGGAAGTAAAGCAACTCACGTCTAATAGTCGCTGGTTAGAAAAAGACGGGAAGAGCTACCCCTAGACGTGTTCTTGTATGTAAAAATCCGACACAGTGACATGTACAGACAACCAACTCCCACAGAAACCAT
>JAGKTI010016259.1:0-19612 GCA_018397915.1 Birgus latro
TTCTGTATTTGAATTCAAAAAGTGACCTGGATCACCAGATCCATATTCTAAAACAGAGTGAGGAAGCTTTCCCATTTTACATATAAAACAGTTTTCTATTGACTGTCACAGTGCAAGGAATATGTTACATTATTCTTTCCTTCCTCTTCTAATTGATATCTTTGTTTACAGCACCAATTAGGGAACCATAGTAGCCTTCAAACATTTTACATCCACTCCACAGTACTTTCACATTATGTAGTTGTGTCTTTAGATCCACTGTGTTTTATTCACTAGATGTTTGTATCATTGTTTTGCTCTGTATTTTTTATAATGAAAAAATATGTTAGTAATTAAATAACAGATTTGAATGGTTGTGCTATTTTGTCTTTGGTCATTTTGTATTTTAGTATGTTTTGATATGCTTGTGGAACCCTTCTGTGTAGTAATGATACCATGTCTTGTAGAATGGTGTGAACTGGCTGGCATTCTTGAACCAGTACAAGTTACATGGAATCCTGTGTGATGACATGGGGCTAGGAAAGACTCTCCAGTCCATCTGCATCCTGGCAGGTGACCATTATACCAAGGAGCTGCAGCGCAAGGTATGTTGGTTATTGTACAGTACATTCTCCTGTCTTCCCCTTAACTTCTTCTCCCCAAATAATTGCATATTGTTTATTTGGATAGTATCTTGCCTTAGTTGTGTTCTTGTTTGTCATATAGTTTGCATTATTTTTCATAAGCTCACATACATATCCTGTATGAGTTAACGTTAGAAAAATGTGATGATACAAAAATTTGCAGTGTTATTTACTGTAATAAGTTCCACTATGATTGTATTTGTATCATTCACTGTTGTAGCTCTTTTCTAGTATGACATACTACATAATGATTAGTTGTAGAATTGGTTTGTGCACACTGTCCTGAAAATGTCAAAAGAGAAGGACTCTTTAGTTCTTTTCATCCCTTTCTGTTTGTACTTGCATCTAAAAAAGTGAGTGGATCTTAAGATTTTTAATGTCAGCATAAGGTAGGAAAGTTAAGAGTCACTCTTTTCCACTTCTTTTATTCACTATTTACAAGGCACATGCATCATGATTTGTGTTTGTTTTTAGTTCTTTGGAGTAAGTCTGTCAGATATCCTTACAAAATATAACTTTCAGAAAATTGGAGAGGGTGATAGTACCCCAGTCCAGTCACTAGTGGTGTGCCCACCCACACTAACTGGGCACTGGGTGTATGAGGTAGAGAAGTTTGTCCATCACTCCCACCTTAACCCACTCCACTACACAGGTCCACCAGTTGAGAGATACAGGTATTTCTTCATGTACAGGAAACTCTTTTTATAATTCCCATGCTTGGATATAATTTTTTGTTGCTAAGTCCATGTTAAAGTACAGAAAACTTTATTAACACTTTGAGATTTTCGGCCCTCCACCGATTGTGTCTGTGCCAGATTCAACCAGGTGCACATAGAGCATGCTGTCGCACTGCGATATTTGTTCTTAATCGGCACTGTACACAAACTTTTTATGGTAGACTAATGAATGTGGTACCATTTTAAAGCTGAATAGTTGCTCTTTATTGTAGTATGGTTGAAAAAGGAAAATATGATAGCTAAAAGGCCAATAGGACAAGTAGAAGTTAGCCGCAAAGGAAAAATCGCACACCCCCTCTGTAGAAAAAGATTTGTAAAAAAATATATATATATATTAGATTTATATGAAATTTGATAGCACCAAGTAAATCTACAGTAAATTCTCTTTCAATTGATATGTAGATTATGACAATTTATGTTAGTCTTCACAGAGGAAAGCGAAAACTCTCGCTGTCACATTGGTAAATATCCATGCTGGTAATACCAATATAATTCATGGTAAAAACCTGTTTAGTGTGCATATCTATTGGATGTACTCGTCACTGTAAAAACAAATAATTGGAAAAGGATAAACAGGATAGTGTGTGTGGAACAAGGCCAGGTAGGAGATGGAAAACATGCAGAAAAAAATATTGTTTCCCATGACTCGAATTCGAGTCACCAGAATCTCAATGGCTGGACTTATGATGACATGAAATCGCCTCATAGGAATCTCAAAGGGTTAAATTTCCATTACTTCCTATACAGCCAACCTGTCAGTTTCAGTTCAAACCATGAGTTTTATGGAATGTTTTTGTGATATTTTAAACACATTTTTGACTTATGAAGAGTACTTATCACTTTTACTGTATTTACATTGATGCTGTAAAATATTAGTATCGAAACTTGTAACTTTTATTTTTAATTATTATGTTTTGAAATCAATAAAGATATAATACACACAGACACACACATGTGCCTTATCCTATTACTCTATATAGTTCCCTTGTCATCATCATCATTATCATCATTTAATTCCCTGATAATTTTCAATATTTTCACAGATTGCGACGCTTCTTTCCCGACCATAACTTGATTGTGGCATCCTATGATATCGTGAGAAATGATATAGACTTTTTCTCAATGATGAAATGGAACTATGTCATACTGGATGAGGGACATATCATCAAAAATGGAAAAACAAAGGTAAAGTTTTAACGTATTTTCCCACCTTGTATACAAAGTTTTTCACATTCGTAGTGACTGAAGTGTTGTAGTTGTATCTAGGATATAATAAAGGGAGAATGCTTGCAGATTCCCTTAATCAAATTTAGTATTTTGTCATTATCATCATCATCATCATCCGGACCTCCTTTCCCACCCTAGGGCAGGGTAAGGAGTAGCAATGTCCAGATAGCCCAAATTTGCCAATCCAATGGGCCACGCTTCCATTCACTCACCATTCAAGCCCCTGGAATCCTGGCTGTATGTGATACGCCAAAATCATTCACCATGTTCTGTAGCTTCACATGAAAGTATCCGATTGAGTCAATTCAGACACTCTCATGTTAAAAGGGGTGCCAAATCACTGATCATGCACTTTTCCTCACAATATTCATCCAGCCAGCTTGATCGCTTGTCAGTTCCCTAGCCTTACCGACTTCCAGACCTCTCTTCCTCACACATTCATCCACGATATCCCTCCACCTTCCCCTTGGCCTACCTCATCTCCACCCTCCTTCTAATTTGCTCAGATATACCTTTTTCACCATTCTGTTGCTATCCATTCTCTCCACATGACCATACCATCACAGACTTTCCCACTTCGCATCTATGTGGGCCCATGGCCTTTGGTTCCTTCTTCCTTGCATTAAAAAAAAAAAAAAAAAAGTTAGAGGATTGGGAATGGTCACTGGCTGAATGAGAGCAAACCTCCAGCAAGAAGGAAAGGTACAAGTTGATAGACAAAGGCGAAAGAGTTTACCTAGGTAGGGTGTAAGCACAGTTTTTGAGGACAACAGGTGGGACTCCATCAGGCCCATATGCTTTGTTAGTATTGAGGCCAGTGATGGCAGAAAATACATCAGCTGAAGAAATTTTAATGTCAGTCATGAGGAAGTCAGAGAGGGGAAGTGATGGAGGAACAGCACCGGAATCGTCTAAGGTGGAATTGGAGGAGAAAGTCTAAGCGGAGAGATCTGCTTTGTCAGTAGAAGAAATAGCTACAGAGCCATCAGAGTAGAAAAGAGGAGGGAAGGATGATGAGGTAAAGTTGTTACAAAGGTTTTTGGCAAGGTGCCAGAAGGAGCGAGAAGAATTCGAGTTGGAGATTTGAGAACATTTAGCACGGATGAAATTGTTTTTAGCAGAGCGAAGAACAGACTTAGCACGATTCCTGGCAGAAATATAAATGAGATGTGATTCAGGGCTGGGTTGGTTCCGGTACCTTTTATAGGCCCTCTCCTTGTTGCGGACAGCATTAAAACAAGTGTGATTAAACCAAGGCTTTCTTGCATTAGTCAGAGGATATGAGAAAGGAATGTATGCTTCCATGCCCGAGAGAACAACTTCTGTAATTTGGAAGGCACATTCAGATGGCTCCCGGCCATGGAAGCAATAATCATTCCAAGGAAAATCAAAGAAGTACTGCCTGAGGGCCTCCCAATTTGCAGCTCCAAAGTGCCACAGGCAGCGTTTCTTTGGAGGGTCCACAGGCCGTACTGGAGCTATGGGACTGGTTAAAGTAATAAGGTTATGATTGGTGGAGCCCAATGGAGAGGAAAGATTAACAGTGTATGCAGAAGGATTAGTTGTTAGGAAAAGGCCAAGTGTGCTGGAACTCTCCAAGGTGGTTAGGGATACAGATAGGGTGCTGTACAAGCTGCTCTAGGTCATTAGGGATAGAAAAGATGTAGACTTGTTCACCAGGTGGATCAGTGAAAGGAGAGGAGAGCCAAAAGTGGTAGTGAACATTGAAATCTCCTAGAATGCAGTACTGCATCATCAGCATACAACATATATGAGATATTTCATCCATCACCATTCATTACATATGCCATCCCCCTCTCCATTACTCATGTTTTTACTTCTCTCATCACCCCATCCATATACAGTATATATATATATTGAACAACCATTGGGACATCACACAACCTTGTCGCACGCCCACATCGATCGTGAACCATTCACTTGGATCCCCATTATCCCTTTCACATGCATTACTATCTTCATAAAAATTCTTGATGACAGCTAGCAGCTTACCATCTACTCCGTACATGCACAAAACCTTCCACAGTCCTTCTCTGTCTACTTTGTCGTATGCTTTTTCTAGATCCATGAATGCCATAAACATCTTTTAGTCCTTCTCACAGGCCTTCTCCACTATCTGTCTTACTACAAATATTTGATCCATTCATCCTCTGCCATTCCAATAGCCACCCTGTTCATCGCTCACTGAGACTTCTGATATCTCTCTTACTAATAATTCTTCCATATACCTTCCCTACTACATTCGGTAAGCTTATGCCACAATAATTTTTGCACTCACTTTGCTCACCTTTATTTTTGTACAGCGGTACAATCACAACCTTTTTCCACTGCCGGCACAGTTTCTCTCATCCATGCCAACTTACATATCTGCAACTAGCACTTTATTCCGCCCTCTCCACTACACTTAATCATCTCTGCATACACCTCATCAACCCCGGCTGCTTTCCCATTTTTTTGCTTCTTCATAGCGCTCTTCACCTGTGCGAGTGTCACGTTTCCTGGCACTGCATTCCTTCTCTGCACACCCCGAAAACCAGTCGTGTTTACAGCCGCTCTTCTCTCTCCGTTCCCATTCATCAGGTTTTCACAATATTCTTTCCATCTGGCCCATACTTCATCCCCATGGTTTAATAATCTACCACCTACATCATTCACACATTCACATTTCTTTCTGCTTTCACTTTTACATTTCCTCACCTCTTTTCAGAATAACTTCCTATCACTCAGAAAAAAATGTAATCATTCATCATCATTGTCATCATCATTATCATCATCATCATCATCATCTTCATCATCATCATTAGAACCTCCTTTCCCATCCTAGGGCAGAGTGAGGAGTAGCAGTGTCCAGACAGCCAAGGTTTGCCCAATTCATTGGGCCATGCTTCCATTCACTCGTCATTCAAGCCCTCGAAATCCTGGCTCCATCTGATGGGCCAGTCAACTTTCACCATGTTCCATAGCTTCAGATATACCTATCTGATAGAGGCAGTCTGAACCCTGTCACATTAAAAAGGTGTGCCACATCCCTGGTCTTGCACTTCTCTGCACAATATTAATCCAGCCAGCTCAATCTCTTGTCAGTCTCTTAGCCTCACCAACTTCCATACCTCTCTTCCACACACACTCGTCCTCCATATCCCTCCACCTTCATCTTGGCCTACCTCGCCTCCTCCCTCCTTCAGATTTGCTCAGATATACCTTTTTCACCATTCTTTTGTCATCCATTCTCTCCACAAGACCATACCGTCTCAGCACAGTCTCTTCAATTCTATTCCTCACCCCACATCTTTCATCATCATCATCCGGACCTCCTTCCCACCCTAGGGCAGGGTGAGGAGTAGCAACATCCAGACAGCCCAAATTTGCCGCATCCAATGGGCCACGCTTCCATTCACTGATCATTCAAGCCCCCAGAATCCTGGCTCTGTCGGATATGCCAAAAACATTCACCACATTTTGTAGCTTCACATAAACGTATCCGATAGAGTCAGTCAGGGCACAGCCACGTTAAAAAGGGGTGCCAAATCCCTGATCTTGCACTTCTTTTCACAACATTCATCCAGCCAGCTCGATCTCTGGTCAGTTCCCTAGCCTCACCGATTTCCAAACCTCTCTTCCCACACACTCGTCCACCATATCTCTCCACCTTCTGCTTGGCCTACCTCGCCACGTCCCTTCTCCAAATTCGATCATTTTCACCACCTTATTGTTTCTCTCCACATGACCATACCATCTTAGTACACTCGCTTCGTTTCTGGTGTCCACTGACTTCCTCACTCCACATCTTTCACGATTCACATTGTTTCATATCCTATTCACCCTCTGTACTCCACATACATTCCTCAGCAGTCCCGTCTCCTCTGCTCCTACTCTTGACTTTTCATTTTCATGCCACACCATAGTCTCACATCCATATGTTAAAGTTGGCACTAACACTCCTTCATGTAAGCCTCGTGCAGCTGCAACACTCAAGCCTTTGTTTCTCATCACGGCCTTCATTGCACCAACTACTTTTCTTCCTTGTGTCACTCTACTTTCCACTTCCTTTGCACATTTTCCTCTCTTTTCTATTACTGTACCCAGGTATTTGAACTCTCTCACCAATTCCAGTCTTTCTCCATTCACTATGACATCACACTTGGAGTCAACTTCTCTCTCAGTAACCATCACTTTACTCTTTTCTGCAGTTACTCTCAAGGCACGGCACTAACAGACATCAGCAAATCTCTGCACTAGTCTACCAAGTTCTCGTCCGGAATTTGCAAGCAGTACTGCATCATCAGCATACAACAAATTTGAGATATTTCATCCATCACCATTCATCACCAGTGCCATCCCTCTCTCCATTACTCGTGTTTTTACTTCTCTCATCACCCCATCCATATATATATTGAACAACTATGGGGACATCACACTTAGATGCCCATTAACCCTTACACAATATTCACTACCATCATAAAATCTCTTGACAGCACCTAGCAGCTTACCATCTACACTGTACATGTGCAAAACTTTCCACGATCCTTCTCTGTCTTCTTTGTCGAATGCTTTTTCCAGATCCGTGAATGCCATAAACACCTTATGGTCCTTCTCACAAGCCTTCTCTGCTGTCTCACTGCAAATATTTGATCCACACATCCATTACCACTCCTAAAGTCACCCTTTTCATCACTCACTAGGACTCCTGATATCTCTCTTACTTTCTGTATGATAATTCTTCCATTTTTTTTCCCCACAACACTCGGTAAACTTATTCCAAGATAATTCTTGCAGTAACTTTGCTCACCTTTGTTTTTGTACAGGGGTATAATCACTGCCTTTTTCCACTCTACTGGCAGTGTTTCACTCATCTATGCCTTCTTACGGATCTCCAAGAAGCACTTCGTTCCACCCTCTTGACTACACTTAATCATCTCTGCATACACCTCATCAACCCTAGCTGCTTTCCCATTTTTCAGCCACTTCACAGCATTGTTTGCCTCTGCTAATGTCATGTTTCCTGGCACTGCATTCCTTCTCTGTACATCCCCAAAACTAGTCATGTTAACAGTCGCTTGCCCATTCCCATTCATCAGACTTTCAAAATATTCCTTCTGTCTGGTCCTTACTTCATCCCTATAGGTTAATAATCTACCACTTATATCCTTCACATTTTCACATTTCTTACTACAACCATCCATCATCATCATCATCATCCAATCCTGTGTTGCCCCATAAGGAGCATAGGAGCCCGGGGCTAGGCAAGTTGGTCCTGACATTTAGGATGAGAGTGACCAGCCTCACTCATCCCTGAGTGGCATTACGTTAGCAGTTAACCCCAACCACCCCTTAGATATAAACCTGCACTGGCTTAGTCCGATTGGAGTGCCTTCCACTCCTACATTTCCACACATCATCGTCATCATCATCATTCGAACTTCCTTTCCCATCCTGAGGCAGGGTGAGGAGTAGCAACATCCAGAGAGTCCAAGTTTGCCAAGTCCAGTGAGCCATGCTTCCATTCACTCATCATTTAAGCTCCTGGAGTCCTAGCTCTATCTGATATGCCAGAAACATTCAACCCTTTCTGTAGCTTCACATAAATGCATCCGATAGAGTCATTTCCACACCGCCTTCAAGAATATCTTGCTATTCTCAGAGTACAGTAATCCCTCCAAGATCTGACATAATAGAGCCATGGGGATGTCCAGATCTTGGGTTTGTCCGGGTCTTGGGCCTGATGCTTCTGGACAGGTACTTATGGACCCTAACCCACCCTGACTCATAAAACCACCTACTTAACTCCCAACCAGACATGCATAATGCCTGTTTAAGATGCTGTTTAAGATCCTATTCACACAAATAAGGGACAGAAAGAATGAAATAACTGAAAAGGAACCAGTTAACGAGGAATTACAGGTGGGTATGGAAAGTATTTACCAGTTGACTGCATAATGAAACTTCTAACCAGACATAAACATCACCTTTTTCAGAAACATTACCTTTTTCAGACCCAAAACACACCAATAAGGGACATAGCGTGAAATAAATAAAATGGCACCAGAGAATTAAGAATTACAGGTCAGTATGAAAAATAATTACCAGTTGACACCATAATGAACATCCTAACCGGACATAAACCTCACCTTTTTCAGACCCTAAACACACCAATAAGGGACATAAAGCATGAAATAAAGAAAATGGCACCAGAGAATTAGGAATTACAGGTGAGTATGGAAAACATTCACCAGTTGACAGCATAATGAAACTCCTAACCGGACATAAACATCACCTTTTTCAGACCCTAAACACACCAGTAAGGGACATAAGGCATGAAATAAATGAAATGGAATCAGAGAATTAGGAATTACAGGTGAGTATGAAAAATATTTACCAGTTGACAGCGTAATGAACATCCTAACCGGACATAAACCTCACTTTTTTCAGACCCTAAACACACCAATAAGGGACAGAAAGCATGAAATAAATGAAATGGAACTAGAGAATTTGGAATAACAGGTGAGTATGAAAAATATTTAACAGTTTCCTGGGTACTTAAGACATGTCCGTGGTCATCGCGAGGAATAACCCGCCTCCTCTCACACTCTGTCAGTGATGAAAGTCCTCCTGAAGCACTGCACTTACACCTTGGCACTCTGAATTCTAAGTTCATAACACTGCGCATTCTTTTCTCACTTGCGCTGCACTTAATCTCTCCAGTGTTGCACTTTTGCGCTTAGCCCTTGGCACTGTGATATCGCACTGCACATTTTTTTTTTTACACTGCACAACACTGTAAATTCCTGCGTGGTGTGGTGGCGAGTTTTTGCTGTTTATTCACTGTCAGAGTACGAGAGTAGGTACTGCAGGCGTCCGAGGGATGCGTTGCTGGACCATGGTGATGGAATACCCACTGCAGACAACTCTGACGACAGCCGCAAACTCACGTCCAGTGGCAACTCCACCATGGCCGATGTGCTGGGCTGTGGCTCAGAGCTGGAAGGTCTGTCTTGGGGAGGCAGTGGTGCGGAGACAGGGCTGGGCATGGCAGGGGTTACAGGCCCGAAAAAACTGTCAGTGGTTTATTGACGCAAGGAATGATGATTCTGGCAATTGATGATGCATTGCCTGAAAGCGCTCACTTCCTCCACAAGTCCCAGGGGCTCCATCTCCTGTTCACAGTCTGGGTGTTCGAGGTAGTCCAGGACGAACCCAACATGTTCCCGGAGTGTGCTCAGCTTGTGGATGGCAGGAGTAGTGCCGTGCTGAGAGAGTCCGCATCGTCATCGCTCTCCTCGTCGGAACCTTTAAGCTGGGTACTCATACCTGCAACTGAAAATGTGATCTTGATATCAGACTTGATCTGATACCCAGGATTGCCCTCGTTGTCATCCATCCACTCATGCACTTTGTTCACATCAACATCGTCTCCAGCCACACAAAGACGTGCATGGAAGTCATCCATGTCAAAACCTAGACAGTCGTACACCACATTGGCTCCTTGAAGCAGACGAGACCAACCAGTTTCTAGAGTCTTGACAGGGACTTCCCTCCATGCACTCACCCAGTTGTAGATGGCAGATGATGTTGTAGCGGCAAAGATTTTCCAGAGTCCGCTGGCCTCTCGTGTCTCATCCCTCCCTGCGCTTGTCTTCGTCCTCAAGAGCAACCATCACCTCGTTCAGGAACTTCCAACGATACAGCCTTTTCATTGCCACGATCACTCCTTGGTCCATTGGTTGGATGAGAGCAGTCAAATTAGGTGGAAAAAACATGCACCTAATGCAGCCATTCTCAGCCACCAACTCCCTGATGGACAGATGCGCAGGTGCATTGTCCAGAAGAAGGAGAGCCTTTACCTGGTTGCGTGGGATTCCCAAAGTCTTCGTCTGATAATCGATGACCTCCTTGACAAAGTGCTGGTGAAACCAGTCTTTGAAGATCTTGGCTGTGAACCAAGCCTTCAGAGAATGGTACCAAACGACAAGAAGGACATCCGTCACCCCACAAAGGCACCGAGGCTGCTTTGCGCGTCCAACAATAATGGGCTTGAGCCAGTGCATGCCGTTAGCATTGGCACAACGCAAAGCAGAGATCCATTGCTTGGAGAGCTTGCAGCCAGGTACACGCTCCGTCTCAGCTAGAGTGTTCGTGGGCAGCGAGCGATAGAGTAGGCCAGTTTCATCTGCATTATACACTTGACCGAGAGTGAGGCCCTCCCTGTCGATCAAGCCCTTCACCTTCTGGCGAAACTCGTCTACTCCCTTCTCATTTGCGTCCAGAGCTTTGCCATGGGCCTTACAGTTGGTAAGTCCATGTCGTAACTTGAACGCGAAGAGCCAACCCTCGGATGCCTTGAAGTCTGGGGAGTCGTGAAGCCTTGTGAACATCTCGGCAGCAGCTTTCAGCTCCGTACCACGCACCAGCACACTAGCAGCCGTTATTGCCGATACTAAATCAGCGTGGAGTGGTTGACTTCTGCAAACCTGAGATGGTACATAATCTTCCGCTGCATGTTGCGTTTGATCTTCGAAGCGAAGTCAGCCATGTACTGGGTGAGTTTGTCTCGGGACCTCTTGATATCAAACAAGGTAGAGCGGGCCAGGTTGAATTCTCGCATGATGTGGGATGTTGACCATCCAGCGTCCACCTTCTCCAGTATATCCCGCTTCTTGTCCAGAGTCGTCAACACTCGTTTCCTCTTCTTGGGTGGCAGGGCCATCATCACACACACAAGGAATAGGCAGAAGAGGAGCAGCAGGGCCTGCAGCAGGTAGGGCACCACCACAAAAGTGAGCACATTGGCGGCCATGATGACGAGTGTGCACTCATGACTATGTCTAGGCGGGAAATGATGAGGAGGCAAAGGCGCTCTAACGGATGTCGGATGATTTACGCACGTAAACACAGCTGTTTGGCGCCACACACCAAGTTCAAAGTTATGGGGGGGGGAAGGATCCCCCCCCCCCAAAAAAAAAAAAACTAGCCTAAAATGTCCGGGATTTGGGGTGTCCGGGTCTTGGGCGTCCGGTCTTACAGGGATTATTGTAATTTGCTTTCATTTTTCTTCCTAGATCATCATATACCTCCTCTTTTTCTTCTTCACTAATCTCTTATGTGCTTGTTGCTCTCATTATATTCAGTTTTTATTTCAGTTGAAACACTGTCTTGCATCCACTCTAGCCACTTCTTCCTCTTTTCCTCCACTGTTCTCTTAACCTCTTCATCCCACCATGCCATACCTTTCTTTTATGTTGTTACTCTTGCCGCATCACACACCACTATAACATTCCTAACTAAGCAGTCCCTATATGCATTCCACAGGCTGTCCAGATCCATTTCATTCCAGTTCATTGATTATAACTCCTCCCCTACTTTTGCCCTGTATTCATCTGCCGTTTCTTTGATCCTTAACTTCTCGACTTTCAGTCTCTCTCCCTTAATGATCCTGTCTCTCTTGGTCCACCTCATTCCTCTCAGCTTTATCTTGCATACCACAATCAAATGATCTGAGAAACATCCACAGCATCCTCTTACTGCCCTCGTATCAGCAACCTTTCTCAGTATCAATTTCTCTACGAGCGAGTAATTAATCATGCTCCTTTCAACACGATCTCCATTACCTCCATACCATGTATATTTATGTGCATCTTTGTGTTTGAAATAAGAATTACAAATTTCACTGCCTTTCCTGACACATGTCCTTCAGTTACTCCCCATAATCAATCTCTCCTTGTACTCCATTATTACCAGTTATATCAGTCACAGGACCAATGCCTACTCACCCATTCATGTTGCCCATTACAAACACTTTACAGCTCCTGGGAATTTCTTCTGGTACTTCATCCAGCTCATCCCAAAAGCTGTCTTTCTCAGTTTCACTCCCGTCATCACACGGTGCATATTCTACCATCACTGCCACTTTCACCTTCTCAAACTTGAAATTGACATACATACATCTCAAGCTGACACACTTGTAGTCTTTCATTCCACTCTGCCACACTTCATTCATCTACAAAGCAATTCCTTCCTTGCATCTTCCTCACCCATTCTTGCCCGACCTTACACATTTTACACCCTCCCAGTCCTCCACTTCACGCCCTTTCATCTTTGTTTCATACAATGCCATTACGGCATATCTCTCACTCCTGAACACATTCAGTACTTCCACCGTCTCACTCTCCTCATTCACACCTCTCACATCCCACATTGCCATGCGAATCTGCCCATTGACAGGGGTCCTGGGCAGGTATTTGGCCCTCCGAGGCTCTCTGAAATGTCTGCCATGATTTAGTGATTTTAGGTAGGGGACTCTGGGGGACATTTAACCTGTCCAAATACCCTAGTTTTATGGTTACCACCCAGCATAGTAAATGGTTTCCTGGATACAGGAAACCATTTGGCTTGTCACTCAGTGCAGAGACCATAAGGCAACACTACATTGAGTGAGCGGATGATGGACGCCTCCACTTACCACTGTTCATTACCTGGTGTTATTTATCCATGGTATGTTATGGGTATGGATGCCTTAATAAAAAGCTTAGGAGCAGTAGAGATGAATTATCAGACAAATGCATGTCAAAATACAGTAAGACCTCACTATAACGGACTAATTTGGGCCCAAGCCATTCCGAAAAATGCGAAATTCCGATAAAAGTGACATCCGGACTTTCCCCTGCTAATCTGGACTTTTTCCGATATATCAGACATTAGTCTGGATTGCACCAATGGTTTTTAAACTGTTTTCACTACCGTTGCAGTACTGTAATGTGTTACACCTTCAGTACATTAATCAAATGGTATAATAATACTGTACTGTACACTGATAAACATGTCTTTTATTTACCTTATTGTGGTGAACAGTGGTAGGTGGTGGTGACCATCATCCACTCACTTGATGTAGTGCTGTCTACTTCTTCCTTAGACTTTATCATTCTTTTTCTGTGCCTGCCCTCCCCTCTTCATATTTCTCCCAGCTTTCCTGTCACTTCTTATTGCTTTTCTTTCCTTTACAGGTAGCTTTACATTGAGTGAGAAGCCAAATTGTTTCCTGTAAGCCAAGAAACCATTTACAGTGCTGGGTGGTAACCATATAACCAAACCATATGTGCTCCCTGCATGTCAACAAGTGGGTTGGAGGAGGGTTAGTGCCCCTCCCTGTAAAACAAATAACCCAAAGTCAAATGGCCACCCCTTGCGGGATTGAGGCATCTGGTGGTGGATGGATAGATGGATTGTGGTGAACATAGCTGATGTGGTCAGGCAGTCCAGACTGCTTCTGGCTTTCGTTTCGTTTCGTTTTTGAAGGCTCCAACATGCTGATATATAGGAATTTAGTCCGGTAGCTCCTCGAGTCCGATAAAAGTGAATTCCGGTCTACTGAAATCCGTTATATCGAGGTTTTGCTGTACCAAATGTAGATGGATAAATGAATAAGTACTGTGTTAAGACTGAGCAGAATGGAGGTTGTGTTGTTTTTTGACAGGATCATGATTCTCAGGGTGAGCAGACCTGTGGCACAGAACTAGCTGATAGATTACACTAGTGCAGACAATAGGTTCATCATACACAGGATACAGCAGACCCTTGTTGTACGATGAACCGGTATGCGATGAATGACATACAACGATACAAAAGTTAAGACCCTTTTTTCGAAAAACAGTTTGGTCAACCCAAGCTATTTGTGGGTTCACATATTTGTGGATTTTACATAGAAATTATTTAAAGAGATTTCTTGTTTTTCCACAGCATCATCTGTTCCTAGTGGTTCATAAGTGATTTTTTTTTCTTTTTCATGTTTTCTGTGAGAAATACTCTCCTGTACAGTTATACTGTGCATTTACCCTGTATAGGTATGTGCTGTTCAGCAGAGGGCAAACTCTCATCGTCATCATCGCATGGCAAATACAATACTCTGTACGCAGAAGGGCTTGTGTGTCATCCTATACTGTCTTTTTTGGAAGTATTAATCGTTTTTTTTTTTTTTGAAGGCTCCAACATGCTTGCATGCATCGGTCTTGGTCACCTAATGGCGGCTCTCCATGCTGCTCAGTCTTTGGCAGCCTCCATGTTCAGCCCCTTAATCCTGAGGTCACACTTAATGACCTCGTCCTGCGTCTTTCTTGGTCTGCCCCTCCCAGCCCCTCCCCCAATATTAACACTTCTCACCCTCTGCACCCAATTATCATCCTCTATCCTCTCCACTTGTCCAGACCACCTCAGCCTACCTCTCCTCATCACAGTACCAATACACTCCAGTCCCATCCTACCTATCAACTCTTCCATCGTAAACCCAGCCCCCTCAGGCCTTGCATGCAGGGACACACTGCACATCCACCTAATCATTGTCATTTCTGTATGTTTATACCTGCGAATATCCTCTTCCTTTACTGCCCAGGTCTTGCTACCATACAGCATCACACTCCTAACACATGCTGTATACAAATACCTTTAGCACGTAAGGAGAGTCCTCTCAATGTCAGGAGAGGCAACAGCTCCCTGAACTTCTTCCAACCACTTCTCACCCTAGCAACCAAGCTAGCTCCAGCCCCACCTCCGGCACATAACATGTCTCCCAAATAACAAAACTCATTCACACACTCAAGAGACTCGCCAGCAAATTCAATCCTTTCACGCCTAACAATCTCCATCTGCTCTCCCCGACACGCCACCTACATAAAATCAGCATCATCTCGCAGTCTACCTCTAATACCACTACATCTCTTGTGCACCCATTTATCACAAACACTGCACAAGATGGAATTCCCACACCTTTGTGGCAAATTGCACATGGCCACTTTTCCTCTCCTCTGTTTGTACCGCCACCAACCCTAGATATCATCACTTTTGTTTTATCTGCATTTACTCTTAAGCCTTTGTGCCCCATACCATCTCTCCACTTCCTAAATCTTTCCTCCGCATCCTTTTCATTCTCAGCAGTCAACACCAAATCACCAGCATACAACATCTCCCACTGTGTTATAGTGGGCTTGAAGGTTATAGGAATTGCTAAAACATTGAAATCAGTGACTTCTTTGGTAGGTTTGGGCTACCCACGGAATTCAGAATTCGCAAGGTGTTCTGGTACATAACCCCTGTGAACAGCGGGATCTGACTGCAGAATTTTTGCTTATACAATGATGGTGATCCTGTACAGAGCCTCACTGGTTGATATACATTAGCTCTTTTTGCTTATATGATCGCCCTCATGCAAGTTTACAATCATTTATTTTCTTATAAATGGCCTTTCTACTTGTCACTATTGAGTTTGTTAGTGATGGAACAATAGTGATGTGTGATTTCATTTTTGTTTTTGTTTTTAATGCAAGGAAGAAGGAACCAAAGGCTGCGGGCCCACAAACTGTTCCCTCCAAGAACAAACAAAAACAGCACAAAAAGAGAGCCAAATTCAAGATCCATTGTTCATTTCGAGATGCCTGGACACACTGCGTTTGAAGGACTGGAGATCATAGCCAGTAGGAAATACAGACAGAGGAAGACAGTTCCAGAGTTGACCATTTGCATAAATGAAGGACTGGGAATAATGGTTAACTCTTACATTAGAGAGTTGGGCAGAAAAGGGATGAGTTGTTGCTAGACGGGTGCTATGTACCCGTCGTAGAGGTGGAGGGATGCAAGCAGACAGTTCAGAGGAACAGTAGCCATTGAAGTAGCGATAGAAAAGAGTTAAAGATGCAACAGTGCGGCGAAGAGACAGAGGTTGAAGGGAGCTAGTAAGAGGAGGAGAGTTAATAAGATGAAAAGCCTTTGACTCCACCCTACTGAGAAGGGCCGCATGTGGGGAGCCTTCCCACACATGAGAGTTGTACTCTAAACAGGGGCGAATAAAACCCGTGTACAAAGTCAACAACAGTGCAGGGGTAAAGAAGGTTTGGAGTTGGCTTAGCACACCTAATCTCTTGGAAGCAGATTTCACAAGAGATGTAATATGTTCCTTCCAAGATAAATCCCTTGTGAATGAAACCCCAAGCATGTTCAAGGATGATGCTGGAGCGAGCTGTATATTATTAAACATCAGTGGGTATTCCTGTGGAAGATTTTGTCAGGTTGATAGGTGTAAGAATTGAGTCTTTGATGCATTAAAAACTTCAAGATTATGTTTACCCCAGTCAAAGATACAAGCCAAGTCAGACATTAGGTGTGCCATAGCCTCATCCCTTGTTTGCTGAGGTAACTGCTGAGACGGACGTTGCGGGAATCGAAGGGAAAGGTGAAGGGTAGAATCATCAGCGTACGAGTGGATAGGGTTAGAGGTACAGCTTAGAAGGTCATTGATGAACTAAAGGAAGAGAGCTGGTGATAGGACAGAACCCTGAGGAGCACCACTGTTGATAGATCTAGGAGAAGACCGATGGCCGTCTACAACAGCAGGTATAGAACGACCAGAAAGGAAGCTGGAGATGAAGGCACAGATAGAAGGATAGAAACCGTAAGAGGGCAGTTTAGAAATTAAAGATTTATACCAGACTCGATCGAAAACCTTTGAGATGTCAAGTGTCAGTGTGGTAAGTGAAGTGCAGTGAAGTAAATCAGCTACCAGTTTATGTTAGTTGGAAACTTGTTTTTAAACTTTATTTCTGGTGGTAAAGAGCTGCCTGGAACCACTGTCTGACTCACTCCTTCTTCATTTCTGTAACATTCGCGGCCTTTCCTCTATTTTTTATGCTGTCGAGCACCACCTCTTCTCCTCTAAACCTCACCTTCTCTTTCTCACTGAGACTCAGCTCTCTGAGGCAACTGACAGCAAACCCTTTTCTGTATCCTCCTACTTTCTCTATTCTCGTTTCAAAGCCAAAGGTGGCTGTTGCGTATATGTACGCAATGATCTATCTTGCTCTTTTGTTCCTGAACTTGATTCTTCTGAATTCTCTACTCTCTGGCTTCGGCTTTCCTGTCATTCTCTGACTAAATATATCTGTGCTGTTTACTTATCTCCTAATTCTACTGACTATCAAAAATTCTTTGACTATCTTACTTCTACGATGGAACACATTCTATCCATTTCTCCTTTCTCTGAAATCTCCATTCTAGGAGATTTCAATGTTCACCACCACCTTTGGGTCTCCTCTCCTTTCACTGATCCACCTGGTGAACAAGCCTACATCTTTTCTATCCTTAATGACCTAGAGCAGATTGTACAGCACCCTACCCGTATCCCTGACAGCCTTGGAGAGATTTCCAACATACTTGACCTTTTCCTAACAACTAATCCTTCTGCTTACACTGTTCATCTTTTCTCTCCGTTGGGCTCCTCCGATCATAATCTTATTACCTTAACATGTCCAATCGCTCCAGTATGGCCTGTGGACCCTCCAAAGAAACGCCACCTGTGGCACTTTGGAGCTGCAGATTGGGAGGCCCTCAGGCAGTACTTCTTTGATTTTCCATGGAATGATTATTGCTTCCTTGCCCAGGAACCATCTGAGTGTGCCTTGCGCATTACGGAGGTTATTCTCTCGAGCATGTGAAGCATACATTCCTTTCTCATATCCCCTGACTAATGCAAGAAAGCCTTGGTTTAATCACGCTTGTTCTAATGCTGTCTGCAACAAGGAGAGGGCCTATAAGAGGTACCGGAGCCAACCCACCCCTGAATCACACCTTTTATATATTTCTGCCTGGAATCGTGCTAAGTCTGTTCTTCGCTCTGCTAAAAACAATTTCATCCGTAATAAATGTTCTCAACTCTCCAACTCGAATTGTTCTCGCTCCTTCTGGCACCTTGCCAAAAACCTTTCTAACAACCTTACTTCATCATCCTTCCCTCCTCTTTTCTACTCTGATGGCTCTGTAGCTATTTCTTCTACTGACAAAGCAGATCTCTTCGCTCAGACTTTCTCCTCCAATTCCACCTTAGACGATTCCGGTGCTATTCCTCCATCACTTCCCCCCTCTGACTTCCTCTTGACTGACATTAAAATTTCTTCAGCTGATGTATTTTCTGCCATCACTGGCCTCAATACTAAAAAGGCATATGGTCCTGATGGAGTCCCTCCTGTTGTCCTCAAAAACTGTGTTTTATTACACCCTGCCTAGGTAAACTCTTTCGCCTTTGCCTCTCAACTTGTACCTTTCCTTCTTGCTGGAAGTTTGCTCTCATTCAGCCAGTCCCAAAGAAGGGTGACCATTCCCAAACCTCTAACTATCGTCCAATTGCTTTAACATCCTGTGTCTCAAAAGTTTTCGAGTCAATTCTTAACAGAAAAATTTAAAAGCATCTTTCCTGTCACAACCTTCTTTCTGATCGTTAGTATGGGTTCCGTCAGGGACGCTCCACTGGCGATCTTCTCATCTACCTTTCAGACTCTTGGTCATCCTCCTTTCGGGACTTAGGCGAAAGCTTTGTCATTGCACTTGACATCTCAAAGGCTTTCAATCGAGTCTGGCATAAATCTTTAATTTCCAAACTGCCTTCCTACGGTTTCTATCCTTCTATCTGTGCCTTCATCTCTAGCTTCCTTTCTGGTCGTTCTATAGCCGCTGTTGTAGACGGCCATCGTTCCTCTCCTAGACCTATCAACAGTGGTGTTCCTCAGGGCTTTGTCCTATCACCTACTCTCTTCCTTTTATTCATCAATGACCTTCTAAGCTGTACATCTAACCCTATCCACTCATATGCTGATGATTCCACCCTTCACCTTTCCATTCAGTTCCTGCAACGTCCATCTCAGCAGTTACTTCAACAAAAAAGGGATGAGGCTATGGCACACCTAATGTCTGACTTGGCTCGTATCTCTGACTGGGGTAAAAATAATCTTGTTATTTTTAATGCATCAAAAACTCAGTTCTTACACTTATCAACCCAACAAAATCTTCCTCAGGATTACCCACTATGTTTAATAATGAACAGTTATGTCCTGCATCATCCTTGACCATGCTTGGTGTTTCATTCTCTCGGGATTGTCTTGGAAAGAACATGTTACATCTCTTGTGAAATCTGCTTCCAAGAGATTAGGTGTGCTAAGCCGATTCCGAACTTTGTTTACCCCTGCACAGTTGTTG
>JAGKTI010016260.1:0-19611 GCA_018397915.1 Birgus latro
TAGATTTCCTACGACTTATTTCTTAGCATATACATTAGCAGCTGACATTTTTAACTCTTTGCTACCGATATACAGCCAGTTCGCTCTCGTCCTTCTCTGTGAAATGACGCCCGTCCATTTCTGCCGCTTTTGTGCCTATTATAAAAGGCCCTGTGAACTCTACCCCTACTAAACATCGTGTGGGAAGCAGTAAAGGACTGTAGATATATACAAGTGTAATAAAGTACTAGAAATAATAAAGTGTGAGTGTGTATATTAGTAAGAAATGACAGAACACGAAAGGCGAATTAGCGGCAGTTGGAGGCTCGTATGTGCTCGTATTTTACATTGCTTTCACAGTGTTTTTTTTTTTTTAGTATGGATTCGAAACTACTTGGAAATCATTGAAGTGTTTCTAGTGATAATATCTGGCGGTGGTATTCAGATTAGGGGATGTCAGGAAGTGTAAAGTGGAGATTTAGTTACCCAACTTCAGAAGTCTCCACAAGTCCTACGGTAGTCGATGAGTGCTAAAAAAATATCCCAGGAGAAAGCTGAAGGTATGTGCCATATGCATATTTTATTATAATATTCTAGGACTAATAACTGATTTTTGGCAAATATTTTTAAAAAGTCAGTCGGAGCGCGAATATCCCTGCGGGAATGACACGGAAAACCTCCGACAACCCCGTGGTGTAGGGGTTAAGTGCTGTCACTTTTTTTTTATTTTTTTTTTTTATGAAGTCTGCATTGTATGATGTCAAAATTCCTGTAATTTTATAAGTGTAAAAAAGTGGTCAGTGGGGATGCCCATCATCCACTGACTTAGTGTAGTGGTATTCTTTTTCGGGGTTGCTTTACATTGAGTGGCAAACCAAATGATATCCTTTAAACCAGAAAATCATTTAAAACGCCGTTTGTTACCTTATAACCAAGCAACACGCATTCCCTACGTGTCAGCAAGTGGGTTAGTAGAAGGTCAGTGCCCCTCCCTGGGAAAACGACTAACTAAAAGTACAAACAAGAAACCTCGAACCAGGACTAACAGGCAGGTGACAGCCAAGGACTGAACAAAGGACATGGTATGGATTGCAGTATAAAATATAAGGGGCCCAAATGATGGGGTGAAAGAGAGAGAGATTGTCCAGGTGCTTGAGGGTGCAAAGTGGACTTATGTGGATTGACTGTGGAGAGGTGAGAGAGTGGGAGCATGGATTGGGGTATATGCTCTGGGGTAGGTGAGAATTAGAGGGGAAAAGAGGGAGTAGCTATGTATTATGTGCAAGAGATGGAAGGAGAATATAAGAGAGTATGGATCAGTTGGTTCATGGATTTTATGGGTAAGATTGAAAGTTGGATTACAAACGTGGATGATTGTGCTTGTGTATGCGCCAACGCAAGATTGTGAAAGAAGAGTTTGGGCAAATGTGGAAGTGTGCATGGAAAAGTTTGCAAGGAATGAGAGTGTGTTTTTGATTGGGGGATATGAATGGAAAAGTAGGCAATGTGAAGGTGAATGGAATAGTTGGTGAGTGAGGTATGCCTGCAGAAGTGGATGAGAATGGCAGTGCTCTAGTGGACATTTGTGTGGGGAGTGGGTTGGTGCTAGCCAGTACCCTCTTTATGCACAAAATGATGTGGTGAGTGATGAGAAAGGTGGGTGGTGAACTAAATGAACCGAAGACAGTGACTGATTATGTGTATGTGGATGACAGAATGAGAAAATATATAATGAATGCAAGAGCATACAGAGGTTGGGGGAATGGACTTTCTGACTTGGTGATGGTGAATGTAATGGTTCAAGTGCAATGGAGGAATAGAAGGAGGGAAGGACAGGAAGAAGTAGTCTATACAGGGAGGGTAGGAAGGTTGCAAGAGGATGAAAAAAAAGGCAGAATATAAGAGAGAAGTGGACGAGTGATTGGGTAAATGTGATTTGGGGCAGATGGGGGAGGTGGAAGTTGTGCGCGAGATATTTACAGAAGAAATCTGTGCAGCGTATGAGGTGGTGTGTGGAGTGAAGAGAAGACAAGGGGGTGCAAGGAACGGCGTGGTGGAATGAAGAAGTGAGACAAGCTGTGGTGTTAAAGAAGAAAGCATGTAGTGAGTGGATGGGAAGCAGAGGCATGGAGGAAGTTGAGAGACAGAAGAGAGAGTATATGTGGAGTGGAAGAGAGAGGTGAAAAGAGTAATAAGAGAAAGAAGGGAGTGGATGAGGAATTTGGAAGGAATTTGAGTGTAAAGTGGAGGGAATGTAAGAAAATGTTCTGGAAAGAGGTACTGAGAGTTAGATAAGGTGTTAAAGAAGTTAATAGGGGAGTAAAAGATAAAAATGGTAGATTGCTCATGGAGAAGAGAGAAAAAGTGAGCAGATGGAGAGAACACTTTAAGGAAGTGTTAAACATAAAGAATGAAAGTAATGCAAGTTTAAGTGGCTAGAATATGGCTGGGAGAAAAGGGAAGTGAGAAGGGAGGAAGAGATCAGTAGGGTAGAAACATTGGAAATGGTGAAGAAAGTCAAAATGGGGATAGCTCCAGGAATTAGAGTGTGTAGTGAAATGATGAAGCATGGGGGAAAGACAGTTGTAGGATGGATATGGAAGATGTGTAGATTGGCCTGGGAGGAAGGTAGAGTCCCAGAGAATTGGAAGTCAGGTATATGTAATTACTCCCCTGTACAAAGGAAAAAAGGCAAAAGAAGTGTGTGGTAATCATAGGGGCATTTGTCTTCTGAGTGTAATAGGGAATGTTTATGATAAGATGCTGTTTGACAGAGTTAGGGAAATAACAGAGGAATTACCATACTTGGAGAAGAACAGGGAGGTTTTAGGAAGGGAAGTGGTTGTTAAGATCAGATATTCATCTTTAAGTCTTTAGTGGAAAAGTTTCTAGAGAAGAGAAAGAAGTTTTATGCTTCCTTCATGGATTTGGAGAAAGTGTATGACAGAGTGGATAGACAAGGAATGTGGAAAATATTAGGAATATATCCACTCATTCGATGTAGTGTTGCTCTCGGATGACTGCCCTCTCCACTCTCCCTTCCTTCTTTCCTTCCGTCCTCATATGTCATTCATTCCTTCATTCTTTCCTCATCCTTATGCCTATGAATGACTCAACACTCCCTCATGTGTCTTTTTTTTCCTTCATTCATTCCTCTTCCTTCTCCCAATGGGTCACTCTACACTGAGTGATAAGCCAAATGGTTTCCTGTACATAGGAAACCATTTACAATGCTGGGTGGTAACCATACTACCAAATTAAGGCACCTGGTGGTTTAGTGAGTAATTAAGGCACCCAGCTGGATTGAGCTTATTTCCATATCCAAGGGGTGGTGGGGGTTAATTGCTCACGTATTGCCACTAAGGGATCATTGAGGCTGGTCACTCTCATCTTAAATGTCAGGACCAACTTGCCTAGCCCCGGGCTCCTATGCTCCTCATGGGGCAATGCAGGATTAGGTGATGATGATGATGGAGTAAGTGGGAAGATGTTGAATGCCATGAAACATACGTATGAGGGTGCTGAGGCTTCAGTGCGTGTGGATAGTAAACTGAGTAAATTTTTCCAGCTGAATGTTGGATTGAAACAGGGATGTGTCATGTCTCCATGGTTGTTCAGTCTGTATATGGGCGGAGTTCTAAAACAGATACTAGGTACGGCAGTGGATGTTAGAGCGACCCTAATGAGAGACGACAGCCTTTAGAAACTTCCTGTACTGTTGTCTGCAAATGATACCATACTGTACTGTTAAGTGAAGATGAAGGGAAGGGGAACTGCAAGACTTGGTGAATGAGTTTGGGAGAGTGTGTAAGAAATGAAATCTATAGGTGAATGTAGGGAAAAGTAAAGTTATGGTCACTGAGAGAACTAGTCACTGAATGTACAATGAGGTTGGATGAGGAGGAAATGGAAAATGTGAGTGCATTTAAGTAGCCACTTGGGTAGTGTGATGAGTAAGGATGGAAGTTTGAGGATGAAGTGCCACAGGGAAGAAAGATTGCTGGTTCTTTTAAAGTAGTGATGAGAAATAGAGAAGCAAGCTTGGAAGTAAAAAAGTCGCTGCTTGATAGTATTGTGATAGCAACGAACATATAGAAGTGAAGCTTGGACCTTGTTACTAGGATACAAGTCAAGAGTGAGAGCAGTGGAAATGAGTTATTTGAGAGGAGCGTGTGGAGTTACATGGAGAGACAGACTGATAAATGAGGAAGTGAAGGAGCATTGTGGAGTGGATGGGGATGTGATAGAGAGCATTAGGAGAACTACACTGAGGTGGTTTGGCCATGTGGAGAGGATGGAGAGCAAGAGACTAGCGAGGAAAGTGTATGTGATTGAAGTTGAGGGAGGGGGGGGAGAGGGAAAGGGAGGCTGAGAATGAGATGGAAGGATGAAGTGGAGAGGTATATGAAAGAGGGTGTGTTTGAGCTGGGGGGAGGGCAGTGAAATGGCAGGGGACTGGGTGAGATGGAGGCAATTTGTTTCTGGCCATCCATTACAGGTTTAAGGCATCTGGCAGTAGATAGATAGAAAAAAGTACTGTATTGAGCACTAGCCAATTCCTTAGGAAGAACTGGTGCATTCAAGAAATGAGACCAGATTGTTATTATTACATTATTACTATTATTATTACTGTATTGTTATTATTAAAATTATTTTTACTGTATTATTATTATTATTATTATTATTATTATTATTATTATTATTATTATTATTATTATTATTATTATCATCATCATCATTAATCATCATCATTAATCACCATCATCATCATCATCATCATCCAGACCTCCTTTCCCACCCTAGGGCAGGGTGAGGAGTAGCCATGTCCAGACAGCCCAAATTTTCTCAGTCCAATCAGCCACGCTTCCATTCGCTCATCATTTAAGCCCCTGGAATCCTGACTTGGATATGCCAAAAACATTCACCACGTTCTGTAGCTTCACATTATAAAGGGGTACCAAATCCCTGATCTTGCACTTCTCACATTATTTATCTAGCCAGCTTGATCTCTTGTCAGTTCCCTAGCCTTACTGACTTCCAAACCTCTCTTCTTCACACATGCATCCACCATATCTCTCCACCTTCTCCTTAATCTACCGCGCCTTCTCCCTGCTTCAAATTTGCTCAGATATACCTTTTTTGCCACTCTATTGTTATCCATTCTATCAACATGACCATACCATCCCGGTACACTCTCTTCGATTCTGGTGTCCACAGACTTAATCACTCCACATCTTTCATGAATCACATTATTTCCTATCCTATCTACTCTCTGTATTCCACATACATTCCTCAGCAGTCTCATCTCCACTGCTTTCACACCTGACTTCTCATTTTCATGCCACACCATAGTCTCACATCCAAATGTTAAAGTTGGCACTAACACTCCTTCATGTAAGCCTCGTGCCACTGCAACACTCAAGCCTCTGTCTCTTATCAGGGCCTTCATTGCACCAGTTAGTTTCCTTCTTTGTGACACTCTGCTCTCCACTTCTTTTGCATATTCTCCTCTCTTTTCTATCACTTTACCCAGGTTTTTGAACTCTTTCACCAATTCCAGTCTCTCTCCATTCATTGTAACATTGCAGTAGGAGTCACCATCTCAATAACCATCACATTACTTTTTTCTGTCTTTTCTCTCAAGGCATGACGCTTACAGACATCAACACAACTCTGCATTAGTTTACCAAGTTCTTGTCCGGTATTTGCAAGTAGTACTGCATCATTAGCATACAACAAATTTGAGATATTCCATCCATCGCTATTCATTACCAATGCCATCCCCCTCTCCATTGCTCTTGTTTTTACTTCTCTCATCACCCCATCCATATACACTATATATATATTCAGTCGACCCTCGATTCCACAGACCCTGAATCAACGGATTTCGGAAGCAGCGGACAATATCTGCTGGCAGAGAAACACTTTGGACATTTTTTTTTTTTTTTACAGGTACACTCGCAATCAGTAATTTCTGTTCAGGGATGCCCCCTTTGTACCCCTGTATACCCAGGGAAGACAGGAGATGGTGATGAAACAAGCTCCACCCCCCCTCTACCCCAGCTCCCAACCCTCCCCCATACCTCTTCCCCACCCAACCCCTCACTCATCATTCTTAACTGGCAGTTGCATCTCAAGCTAACCCCACACTTTACATTCAGTCACATTACTAATACAGAAACAAAACACTAGGGTATTTATAAATATAACAATGAATACTGCAGCAAAAAATTAATGCATTATAACGTTGACAGTAAAACAAAAACGTTGACAACGGCCATACCAGGCCTCATGCGTTGGGTGCTTGCGTTCGCTTGCGTGTGTACGTGTCTGTATTTACCTAATTGCGATATACAGAAAATGAGCTACGCTCGTGGGGTCCCGTCTCTGTTTCTCAGTAAGTCAAATTTTGCTTTAAACTCTTTCAAGTTTTTAGACTGGATGATCTCTTTGTCCAGGCTATTCCACAGGTCTGTGCATCTATAAAGAAAGCTATATTTCTTGATGTCCTTCAATCAGCTTGGCTTCTTTAGTTTCATTCCGTGTCCTCTTGTTACCCTTTCATCCCACACAAACAGATTTTCTCTGTCAATTTTATCTACTCCCATCATGGTCCTGAACACTGCAATCATGTCGCCCCTCTCTCTCCTTTCCTCTAAGGAAGGCAAATTCAACCTTTCCAGCCTCTCTCTGTATGACAAATCTGCCAGACTGGGGACCATCTTGGTTGCTGTTCTTTGTATTCTCTCAATCTTGGTTATATTTTTCTTTTTGTGTGGGGACCACACTACTGCTGCATATTCTAATCTGGGGCGGATCATGGTCACTATCAATTTTTTCATCATCTCCTCATCCATGTAAAGAAATGCCACTCTTATATTGGTCAAGAGTTTATATGTCTCTCTAACTATCTTATTTATGTGTTTTTCAGGTGACAAACAATCCTGGACCAGCACTCCCAAATCTTTCTCTTCTCTCACTTTTCTTATTGGTTCATTACCCATCAAATAATTCAATGATGGCCTCTTGATACGTTTACCCATTTCCAATATTTTACATTTTTTTGCGTTGAATTTCATTTCCCACATCCGGCTCCAGTCATGTATCCTATCCAGATCCTCCTGCAGCATTTTACAGTCCTCTTCAGCCTCTACCTTTCTTAAGATCTTTGCATCATCAGCAAACAGACTTGTGTAACTGTTCACGCCATCTACCATGTCATTTACATAAATCAGGAACATTACTGGTGCCAACACCGAGCCCTGTGGGACACCACTTATTACTTCCCTCCATCCAGATGTCCTGTCCTTTATTACTGTCCTCATTTGTCTGTCACTCAAAAAGTCTCTCATCCATTCCAGGAGGCTTCCCCTCAATCCCCCGATATGCTCTAATTTCCATATTAGTCTCTTATGGGGTACCTTGTCGAAGGCCTTCTCCAGATCTAAATACACACAATCCACCCAACCATCTCTGTCCTGTAGCACATCAATCGCTCTTGAGTAAAAGCTCAACAAGTTGGAAACACATGACCTTCCACTTCTGAATCCAAACTGACCTTCAGTCAAAATATTCATCTCTTCCAGATATTTTATCCATCTATCTTTCAGGATTCTCTCACACAATTTCGCGACCATGCTGGGTAGGGACACTGCTCTATAATTCAGGGGTTCTTCCTTGTTTCCTACCTTATAAATTGGTACCACATTTGCCCTCTTCCATTCTCAAGGCACCTTCCCCTCTTGCAGAGAACACAATTAAATTGTGAATCTTATCCACCAGTTGTTCTCTGCATTCCTTCAGTACCCAATTAGAGATTCCATCCAGTGCTGGGGCTTTCCTTACATGTTGAGTTTCCAGTAATTTATACACTTCCTACACTTCCACTTTTATATCTTTTATCAATACATTTCTAATCACTCCCTCCCCTTCCACAAACTCCCTTTCCTTAGTGAAAAACGATTGGAAACATTTGTTCATTATTTCAGCTTGCATTACTGCATTGGCTTGGGAGGAGGGTAGAGTCCCAGAGGATTGGAAGTCAGGTATAATTATTCCTCTGTACAAAGGAAAAGGGGAAAAAGCAGTGTGTGGTAACCATAGGGGCATTTTCCTTCTCAGTGTAATAGGAAAAATATATGGTAGGATACTTATTGACAGAGTTAGGGAAATTACTGAGGAATTAGTTGGAGAAGAACAAGGAGGTTTTAGGAAGGGAAGAGGTTGTGTAGACCAGATATTCATTCTTAGATCCGTAGTGGAAAAGTTTCTAGAGAAGGGCAAGAAGTTGTATGCAGCCTTCATGGATCTGGAGAAAGCATATGACAGGGTGGATAGACAAGGTTTGTGGAAGGTATTAAGAATATATGGAGTGGATGGGAAGTTGTTGAAGGCAGTGAAGAGTATGTATGAGGGTGCTAAGGCTGCAGTGCGTGTGGATGGCAAACTGAGTGAATCTTTCCATTTGAAGGTTGGATTGAAACAAGGATGTGTCATGTCTCCATGGTTGTTCAATCTGTATATGGATGGGGTTATAAAAGAGATACAAGGTCGGGCAGTGGATGTTGGAGTGGCCCTAGTGAGAGAGGGCAGTGTGTGGAAACTCCCTGTACTGTTGTTTGCAGATGATACTGTGTTGTTGAGTGAAGACGAAGGGGAGCTGCAAGGCTTGGTAGATGAGTTTGGGAGAGTGTGTAAGAAACGGAATCTAAAGGTGAATGTGGGGAAGAGTAAAGTGATGGTCTTCGAGAGAAGTGAAGCCAGTGAGTGTACAGTGAGATTGGATGGGAAGGAAATGGAGAATGTGAGTGAATTTAAGTACTTGGGCAGTGTGATGAGTAAGGATGGTAGTCTGGAGGGTGAAGTGCTCGAAAGGGTACAGCAGGGAAGGAAGGTTGCTGGTTTGTTGAAAGCAGTGATAAGAAACAGGGAGGTGAGCATGGAAGTGAAAAAGTTGTTACATGACAGTATTGTGATACCAACTCTGACATATGGAAGTGAAGCTTGGACCCTGTTGGAAGGACAGAAGTCAAGAGTGAGAGCAGTGGAAATGAGTTATTTGAGAGGAGCATGTGGAGTCACATGGAGAGACAGACTAACAAATGAGGAAGTGAAGGAGCATTGTGGTGTGGTTGAGGACGTGATGGGAAGCGTTAGGAGAAACACGTTAAGGTGGTTTGGGCATGTGGAGAGGATGGAGAGTGAAAGATTGACGAGGAGAGTGTATGTGAGTGAGGTGGAGGGGGCGAGAGGGAGGGGGAGGCCGAGGATGAGATGGAGGGATGGAGTGGAGAGGTATATGAGAGAGGGGGGTGTGAGTTGGGAGCGTGGTAGTGAAATGGCAGGGGACAGAGTGACATGGAGGCGATTTGTTTGTGGCCACCCCGTTCGGGATTGAGGCGTCTGGCAATAGATAGATAGATAGATTACCCCATTCTTGTAGACCTCTCCTTCTACTTTCAATTTGGTGATTCCTTCCGTTTGCTTTAATTTGCCATTGACAAATCTATAAAACAATTTGGGTTCATCCTTACATTTGTCAATTATACCTTTTTCGAAGTTCCTGTCAGGGGGAAAATGAAATATGTATAACAACAATGTATACTATGTATGCTAGGAATAACTATCGAGTCGATTATTACGAGAGAATCGACTCGTGTAATCAAGTGGCGATTTCACCTTTATGCTGGCTTACTTCCCCAATTCTCTAGAGTCGAGAATTTATAGACTTTCTCAACAGTACACAGCAGAGACTAAACGCTCAAGAAGGCTGTATTACTGTACTATTGGCCTCTGAGAAAGTTAGTTTCTCCCCTTAACGTTCAAAAAATAATAATGATAATAATAATATACAGGATCTTGGCTGAGCCAAACTCCTAGCTAGCACAACGGATTTAAGAATCCTAAGTACCAGTCGTGATTAATATAAGGAGTTGTGCTAGCTCAGAGTAGCAGAATTGTACTAAATATGTGGGGAAGTCAAACACGACTCTTACATTTAACAAAGCTCAGGAAAATGAACTGTAAATTTATTAAATACAAGAAATTAAATTTACGTTACATGAATCAATTCAAAATCAAAGAAAGGGAAATGCACTCACTCAAGCACTCAGACAAATAGCTAAATAACCAAAACCTTAAGCCTAGAAAAAACAAAAGAAAATACTAATCGGTAAGGATGAGACCGTCGCTAATACAGTCGATCACCAGGCTGGTGGGAGCTTCGGGAATTCACGCGGATACAGCTGAGACTTCTGAGATTGCTAAGAAAAAGAGACCCGCTTGAGCTTACGCTCGGCACAACCACACTCCAAGACTATCACTTTGACGACTGGCTTGATGCTTGAGTGTCCAACGTAAGGAACGTGTGAAAAGGGCGTGGCCATATAACGGCCGGAGAGGCAAGTTCAAAGAAATGACAATTCAGAAATTATTGCTCAGAGGAATGCACTGTCTGTACATAAAGACAATCACTCACAAAAGAATGACGAAAGTTTTGACAATTTGATGCAAATACGAGTACACGAGTGGACGGTTGAGAGAATGAGCGAAAACTCATTCATTTCAGAAATATTCGTCACTCCCGGAAAATCAATCGATGTCACAATTTATGATACATAATTTCACGATGTAGAAAATTCATGACATTGCGCCCCTGTAAAATCAAATTTTTTCTTGGAAAAATTTAACAATAAATATATATATATATATATATACACCCTAGCTCAGTCACACAAGATTCACACTGTGGTGTGTGTGTACTATCCTGCTACAGGAGAAAAGCACTGTCGCCTATGAGCGTAAAAACCTCGTATTTATGTTAAGAGAAGCAAGCTTGAGGGAAAAACTCCGAGACGACGGTGAAAAATCCTGTACTTAGGTCAAACTGAGTGAAAGTTTGCTACATTTACATTGACAACTAATTGTTATGTAGTGTGGTGTATGTGACACACGGTGCAGGTGTAACAGTTGCAGTGTAACTGTACCTACATTTAAAGCATTAATGTTACAAATTTATGCAATAATGAAGGCAACAAGGGCAGAGAAGAGGTGGCAGCGTGCAGCAGAGACAATCAGTGGACCTGGACATCTGCTTCACCCACCAACTGCACCTGTGGAATGAGTCAAGGTGAAGCATCAATAGTGTCAATGTGACAATTTGTATTAATTTACAATTACCATCCACCCAGCAGTCAATCCATATACAATAGAAAGTACACTTTGGCTGAAAATCAATTGACAGCAAGTTTCGTGCATTTGAGGTCACCATTATTTTCTTAATAGTTGCCCTTTTTAACCTATACTTATGACTAATAAAGGGTTTGTCGTCGGTGTCCTCGGTTGGGATTCCCGCGACTGCCCGTTTGTCATCGGTGTCCTCGGTTGGGATTCCCGCGACTGCCCGTTTGTCGTCGGTGTCCTCGGTTGGGATCGCCGTGACTGCACACATATAACTATACTTACTATTACAAAGGGCTTGTCATCAGTGTCCGCAGTTGGGATCACCACGACTGCCCGTTCGCCATCGGCATCCACGGTTGGGATCGCCATGACTGCGCACTTATAACTATAAAGGTAAGTCGAGAATCCCTATGCAAACTTGGGCAGGTCACATTTTAACACCCTGGATGGGTGTGAACACTCATATGGCTTTTGTGTATTCTCCAGAAATCCTCAGAGAGGTCCACAGCTCGAGACACACCACAAGGTAATTCAGACACAGCCTCAGATTGCCTCTGCGGGGGTCTCGAACTTCCCCCTTAACCTACAGTACATACAAGCCCTACACTTACAACTAATAAGGGTTCATCGTCGGTGTCCGTGGTTGGGATCGCCGCGACTGCCCATTCGTCATCGGTGTTCACGGTTGCGATCACCGTGACTGTGCACTTGTGAGCTACGGTACATATGTATGTACAGACCCTAGACATATTATGTCCTGTGGGGCCAACGAGGGAGACGTGAGGTCTGCACCCACATTACCACTGCCCTCTCTCTCACACGACTCAGAGATTATGGGCGTGGATTCAAATGGCACAGGAAGAAAGCTTTCCTGAATGGTGGTACGTCGGCACACATTACAGGAGTGCATAAAACTATTTATTTCCTGTCCCATTCCTGGCCAGAAAAAGTCAGCACGGATACGGCCTTGGGTTTTCTTTTTGCCCCTGTGACCTCCTGACGCTGAACAATGACCCCATTCTAACACTGCTTGGCGGTACCTTGCGGGAACAACAAACTGCAGCCGAACCTTGCCCTCGGGTGTTCGTGACTCACGGTAGAGCTGTCCTTGTTTGCGAAGGAACCTGGCTCGTCCACCCCGTGAATACTTGGTCACTCTACCCTTTTGTTTCTTTCGCACAACAGCAAGTGTTGGGTCAGACTGTTGTTCTTGGACAACATCTTGACTACAAATCGCACAACAGCAAGTGTTGGGTCAGACTGTTGTTCTTGGACAACATCTTGACTACAAATCAGATCTTTTGGCGATGCGATGGCCACTGAGGTGACACAATTTGGAGCCTTGGCCATGGCTCGTGTTACTGCAGCCGAAGTCTGAGTAGTGACATCTACGGTGCAGCTATACTTGGCACCTGGTATATTACCTGTATTGAGGTCAAACATAGGTTCTTGCATGACAACTGCAACTGTTGAACCTTTGTAAAAGGGAGATGCTACCTGGATACGTGGCTCAGGGAACAATCTCACTGATCCGTCAATAAGCTGAGCTTGGACCTGTCTGCCTGTATATTCTTCAGGCCGAACAAGACTCTGCCTGACAGTGCAACCTGAGGAACCATTGTCTCTCAGAACATTAATAGAAACACCTCCCACAAACCCTGGCTGAACAAGGAAGGCACTGTTACCTGTGGGACGGCCTGTGGAGGAGGCGGCCAGCCATTGATAAGGCTGCATGGCACTCAACTCTTCAAACATGACAGGACTATATGCCTTAGGGGTCGTACCCGAACTAGGTGCACTAGGAGTCGTACTTTGACTAGGTGTATGAGGAGTTCTACTCACCATCTGGGGAGCAGGAGCACTGACGGCCTGTTGAGGAGAGTTCACCATCTGAGGGGAACTAGTGAACTGTGAAGGAGGACCTGTGCTGGTGGGGACGACACCATTGTGCACCTGTTGGGGAATGAAGGCTGTGTTTGCCTCCTGCCTCCGATACACTGGGGCTGGTGCTGAAAAGGTTTGTCCCGGTTTTCGATTGCGTGGCTGATACTGCTGCTGGTTAGGGTACTGCTTGTACCTCTTCCAGTCTGATTTCTGTGTATTTTGCCCCTGGTCCTTCTGCGGTTTGTTTGGACCTTGGCCATTATTCTGAGGATGGCCTTGATGCTGGGGTTCAGTCTGCGATTGCTTACCAGACTTAGCAGTATCTTTCTTATTCCATGGCTGTTGCCTATGAGTTTGGTACCCGTACGCAGTAAAGAAAGCATCAGCCTTTTCCACCATTTGATTTGCATCCTTCACTTTGCACATCTTGAGCTAGGGCATAAGCTCAGCAGGCCATGACTTTTCCAGCTGTGTGCGCAGCACAAGGTCGATTATTCCCTCTCGCATTCTGGGAATCTCATTCTTCTCCATCCACTCGCCTAAGTATGCTGTGAGACGGTCAAGGAACTGAACAGCTGTCTCCTTTTCCTGGAGACGCGCCTTCATGAATTGATTTCTAGCGTGATCAGCGGTAAGACCGTACGCTTTGATGAGTGCGGTCTTCATCATCTCATACGTGAGATTATCTCCATGAATTCTGTGGAGAATGTCGAGGGCAGGGCCCTCAAACAGGCTAAGGAACTGAAGCCGCTTAGCTGCCTCATCCAGATCGTACAGCCGTTCCATGTCTTCTAAACGAGCTATGAATGGCTTGATTCGCTCGCCTTCTTTGTAAGAAGGAAGCTTGAGACGTGGAGTTGCTAGAACAGGTGCTGAGAGAGCAGAAGTGGAGCTTGGGTTAGCTGCACCCAATGTACCTGAAGCCAAGGAGTCTCGCTTCAGCTTCAGCACTTCGAGCTCGTGTTTACGTTCTCGCTCTCGTTCCTCAACCTCACACTTCTTTTCACGTTCCTCGTATTCACGTTCTTTCTCACGTTCCCCGCGCTCACGCTCTTTCTCACGTTCCTCGCGCTCACGCTCTTTCTCATGTTCCTCGTATTCACGTTGTTCTTTTTTGTGCTCGTTCTGTTCTCGCTCGTATTCACGCTGAATTTTCTGCTCTTCGCGGGCGGCATTCTCGCATTGCTGCTCGTAATTGCAGTGCGACAGGACATAATCTCTAATTTCCTGGGGGCTAGTGAGCCCCATATCCTTGGCTTCCTGCACGCATGTACTAGTTTCCATGATGCTCAGATCGAGACTGATATGCTGGCTGGTTTGCAGCAGTCTACCTAACTAAGAGTGAGTGAGTGATTTCAGTAATAATTTCAAGCTAAGAGTTTCTATCCTGAAATGAGGTCACCAGATGTCAGGGGGAAAATGAAATATGTATAACCATGTATACTATGTATGCTAGGAATAACTATCGAGTCGATTATTACGAGAGAATCGACTCGTGAAATCAAGTGGCGATTTCACTTTTATGCTGGCTTACTTCGCCAATTCTCTAGAGTCGAGAATTTATAGACTTTCTCAACAGTACACAGCAGAGACTAAATGCTCAAGAAGGCTGTATTACTGTACTGTTGGCCTCTGAGAAAGTTAGTTTCTCCCCTTAACATTCAAAAAATAATAATGATAATAATAATATACAGGATCTTGGCTGAGCCAAACTCCTAGCTAGCATAACGGATTTAAGAATTAATACCAAGAGCTGGCCTAAGTACTAGTCGTGATTAATATAAGGAGTTGTGCTAACTCGGAGTAGCAAAAATGTACTAAATATGTGGGGAAATCAAACACGACTGTTACATTTAACAAAGCTCAAGAAAACGAACTGTAAATTTATTAAATACAAGAAAATAAATTTACGTTACATGAATCAGTTCAAAATCAAAGAAAGGGAAATGCATTCACTCAGGCACTCAGACGAATAGCTAAATAACCAAAACCTTAAGCCTAGAAAAAACAAAAGAAAATACTAATCGGTAAGGATGAGTCCGTCGCTAATACAGTCGATCACCAGGCTGGTGGAAGCTTTGGGAATTCACGCCGATACAGCTGAGACTTCTGAGATCGCTAAGAAAAAGAGACCCGCTTGAGCTTACGTACAGCACAACCACACTCCGAGACTATCACTTTGACGACTGACTCAGTGCTTGAGTGTCCAACGTAAGGAACATGTGAAAGGGGCGTGGCCAAATAACGGCCGGAGAGGCAAGTTCAGAGAATTGACAGTTCAGAAACTATCGCTCAGAGGAATGCACTGTCTGTACATAAAGACAATCGCTCGTGAAAGAATGACGAAAGTTTTGACAATTTGATGCAAATACGAGTACTCGAGTGGACGGTTGAGAGAATGAGCGAAAACTCATGCATTTCAGAACTATTCGTCGCTCCCGCAAGATCAATCGATGTCACGATTTATGATACATAATTTCACGATGTAGAAAATTCGTGACAGTTCCTTTCTTCATCTCTTCGTATTCTTGTATATTAATTTGTAGTTCTTTTATATTCTTCCTTTGTTCTGTTATTACCTCTCTTTCTCCATTTGTTCCATGCCATGTCCCTTTCTTTTTTCGCTATCATACACCTTCTATTAAGCAACTCCTTTTTCCTGTTTTCTTTCCTACTTACTCTTGGCACATACTGTATTTTTCCATTCCCAAATTGTAGAGATCTAGAAAGATATCCCACTTCCTCTGTATCTCTCTTGTTTCTCTGAATTTTCTCCAGTCCATACATTCGAAAAATTTTCTTAATTCTGCAAAGTTTGCTTTCCCAAAGTTGCATCTTCTTTACCTATAAAGCTCGTCTCTTGGCACCACATTCCGTGTTATCATCTGGAACTCAGTGATTACGTGATCACTTTTTCCTATAGGACACAGATATTTCAAAGATTAATTTACATCAGGTTCTTTGGTTAGTAGCAAATCTAATCTTGCTGGTGTGTCATCACCTCGGAAACATGTCTCTTCTTTGACCTTCTGCGTCATTACATTATTCACTGCTATATTTAACAATTTAGTGCCCCACGAATCTTCACTGCCTCCTGAGTCCCATTCCTCCCAGTTCATCTCTTTACAGTTAAAGTCACTCATTAAGATTATATTGTTGCTTTTCTCAATCACTTTCTGTAGATAACTAACCATGTCTGACAACATCTCCTGGTATTCATCGTCATTCCATGTTCTTGTCTTAGGGGGAACAAATACCACTGCCATATCTCTCTTACCATTCTCCCCAGTTTCTAATTTCATATTTATCACTTCGGCCCTACCCTCTCTCATTTCCACAGTATCCACATTTGTGTGTGTGTGTGTGTGTGTGTGTGTGTGTGTGTGTGTGTGTGTGTGTGTGTGTTCTTACCTAATTGTTCTTACCTAATTGTATCTTTACAGGAATGAGTCAAGCTCGTATTGTTCCGTGTCTTAAACCATTCTTATCGTACATCTCCTTAAATTTATGAATTGTCTTGACACACACTATTTCATTCGGTAGTGTGTGTGTGTGTGTGTGTGTGTGTGTCAGTGTGTGCATGTGTCAGTGTGTGCATGTGTGTGTGTGTGAGTGTCTGTCTGTGTGTGCATGTTTTTGTTTGTTTGTTTGTGTGTTCTTACCTAATTGTATCTTTACAGTAATGAGTCAAGCTCATACTGTCCCGTGTCTTAAACCATTTTCATCATATTTCGTTTTTTCGTTTTTCGTTTTTGAAGGCTCCAACATGCTTGCATGTGTCGGCCTTGGTCACCTAATGGCGGCTCTCCATGCTGCTCGATCTCTGGCAGCCTCCCTATTCAGTCCCTTAACCCTTAAGTCACATTTAATGACCTCGTCCCATGTCTTTCTCGGTCTACCCCTCCCAACCCCTCCCCCAATATTAACACTTCTCACCCTCTGTACCCAATTATCATCCCCCATCCTCTCCACATGTCCAAACCACCTCAGCCTACCTCTCCTCATCACAACACCAATACACTCCAGTCCCATCCTACCTCTCAACTCTTCTATCGTAAACCCAGCCCCCCCAGGCCTTGCACGCAGGGACGCACTGCACATCCACCTAATCATTGTCATTTCTGTACGTTTAAACCTGCGAATATCTTCTTCCTTTACTGCCCAGGTCTCACTACCATACAGCATCACACTCCTAACACATGCTGCATACAAAGACCCCTTAGCACGTAAGGAGAGTCCTCTCAATGTCAGGAGAGGCAACAGCTCCCTGAACTTCTTCCAACCACTTCTCACTCTAGCAACCGAGCTAACTCCAGCCCCACCTCCGGCACATAACATGTCTCCCAAATAACAAAACTCCTCCACACACTCAAGAGACTCACCTGCAAGTTCAACCCTCTCACGCCTAACAATCTCTGCCTGCTCTCCCCGACACAACGCACACATGAAATCAGCATTATCTCGCAGTCTACCTCTAATACCACTACATCTCTTGTGCACCCACTTATCACAAACACTGCACAAGATGGAATTACTTCCCACACCCATGTGGCAAACTGCACATGGCCACTCTCCCTCTCCTCTGATTGTACCGCCACCAACCCTAGATATCATCACTTTTGTTTTATCTGCATTTACCCTTAAGCCCTTGTGCCCCATACCATCTCTCCACTTCTTAAATCTTTCCTCAGCCTCCCCTTCATTCTCAGCAATCAACACCAAATCATCAGCATACAACATCTCCCATGGGAGTCCCTCTCTGAAGTCACGTGAGAGGGCTTCAAGCACCATGATAAACAACAAGGGACTCAAAACTGACCCCTGATGCACACCAACATTCACAGGAAACTCATCACTCAAAGCTCCATTCACCCTTACCTGAGTGTGAGCACCCACGTACATGGCCATAACCACCTTAACCAGCCACTCTTCCAACCCTAGCTTTCTCATTGCCCATTTCACCACCTCTCTAGGGACTCTGTCAAAGGCCTTTTCCAAATCAACAAAAACAAAATACAGTTCCCTTTTCTTGCCAATATATTTTTCCTGAAGCTGTCGAACAATGAATATGGCATCAGTGGTCCCCCTGCCTGGCATAAACCCAAACTGCATCTCATTGATATTCACTCTTTCTCTAATCATACCTTCTAGAACTCTCTCCATTACTTTCATTATCTGATCTAAGCGCTTTATACCTCTGTAATTTCCCCTTTCCAGGGCATCACCCTTCCCTTTGTACACATTTACAATTACACTCTTCAGCCAATCATCTGGGACAACACACTCATATATAATCATATTTATCAGGTCAGTGACTAACCTCACCCCAATATCTCCTGAGGCCTTCAACATTTCGGCAGTCAACCCAGACACACCTGCCGCCTTCCCCACCTGCATCCTGCCTATTGCCTCACTCACAGTAGCAGCGTCAATCAAAGGCCAAGGCCCAAACACTGGATCAGCTGGCTCCAAACCTTCCCTATCCCAATCAAACTCCTCATTCAACAACCGGCTATAATGCTCTCTCCATGCATCTTTAATATCCTCACTGTTAATCACTACCCTTCCTTCTTCATTCTTCACACACTGCTCGCCTACAATGTCCCGATTATCTCTCTTCATCTGATTTGCCACCCTAAAAACCATATTTTTCCTTCCTTCATGATTTAGATTATCAAGTAAAAGTCTCTGTGACTCAGACTTCGCCCTGTATACCTCTCTTCTAGCCCTGCGCTTGGCAGCCAAGTACTCCTCCCTGTTACCACCCTTCTTCCATTCCCGGAAAAGCGTTCTCTTCTCCTAAACTGCGGCTTCTACACCCTCATCCCACCACCAAGTTGCTTTATGTCTTGGTGGGCCTCTTGTCCAACCGCATACTGCATCGGTAACTCTCAAGAGGTTGTTCTTAAGGGCTCCATACTGTTCATTAACGTCTCTATCTTTGGCTTCCTGTTCAGCCACCACTCTCCTCATCTCACTATAAAAGGCATCCCTTGCTGATTGGTTTCTCAGCTTCCATATTTTCCTCCTAGGTACATATGTCATCCTTCTCATCACTCGTTCCTTAAGCACCATGTCACAAATCAACAGTTTGTGCTGCTGAACACACTCCTCGCTTCCTATAACTTTAATATCCCTCACTAATCTCCTATCAACCCTCCTTACCAGAAAATAATCTATCTGGCTACTATTTCCCCCGGACTCGTACGTAATCAATCTACTCACTCTTTTTCTAAAATGTGTGTTGCACACAATCATGTCCATAGCCTCCCCAAACTCAAGTATTCTTTCCCCTTCCGCATTCCTCACACCATATGCACATCCTCCATGGACTCCTTCATAACCTTGAGCTGCTTCACCAACATGACCATTTAAATCCCCTCCCAGAACCACTACCTCATCATCACCCATACCACTTACTACACGTATTAAATCATCCCAAAATCTATCCTTCTCTGCGTCATCCAATCCTACCTGCGGAGCATATGCTGATATGACTGAAACCATCACCCGTCCGATCAAAATTTTCACTACTATTATCCTATCACTTACTCTCATGACATTCAT
>JAGKTI010016261.1:0-19610 GCA_018397915.1 Birgus latro
TTCTGTATTTGAATTCAAAAAGTGACCTGGATCACCAGATCCATATTCTAAAACAGAGTGAGGAAGCTTTCCCATTTTACATATAAAACAGTTTTCTATTGACTGTCACAGTGCAAGGAATATGTTACATTATTCTTTCCTTCCTCTTCTAATTGATATCTTTGTTTACAGCACCAATTAGGGAACCATAGTAGCCTTCAAACATTTTACATCCACTCCACAGTACTTTCACATTATGTAGTTGTGTCTTTAGATCCACTGTGTTTTATTCACTAGATGTTTGTATCATTGTTTTGCTCTGTATTTTTTATAATGAAAAAAATATGTTAGTAATTAAATAACAGATTTGAATGGTTGTGCTATTTTGTCTTTGGTCATTTTGTATTTTAGTATGTTTTGATATGCTTGTGGAACCCTTCTGTGTAGTAATGATACCATGTCTTGTAGAATGGTGTGAACTGGCTGGCATTCTTGAACCAGTACAAGTTACATGGAATCCTGTGTGATGACATGGGGCTAGGAAAGACTCTCCAGTCCATCTGCATCCTGGCAGGTGACCATTATACCAAGGAGCTGCAGCGCAAAGTATGTTGGTTATTGTACAGTACATTCTCCTGTCTTCCCCTTAACTTCTCCTCCCCAAATAATTGCATATTGTTTATTTGGATAGTATCTTGCCTTAGTTGTGTTCTTGTTTGTCATATAGTTTGCATTATTTTTCATAAGCTCACATACATATCCTGTATGAGTTAACGTTAGAAAAATGTGATGATACAAAAATTTGCAGTGTTATTTACTGTAATAAGTTCCACTATGATTGTATTTGTATCATTCACTGTTGTAGCTCTTTTCTAGTATGACATACTACATAATGATTAGTTGTAGAATTGGTTTGTGCACACTGTCCTGAAAATGTCAAAAGAGAAGGACTCTTTAGTTCTTTTCATCCCTTTCTGTTTGTACTTGCATCTAAAAAAGTGAGTGGATCTTAAGATTTTTAATGTCAGCATAAGGTAGGAAAGTTAAGAGTCACTCTTTTCCACTTCTTTTATTCACTATTTACAAGGCACATGCATCATGATTTGTGTTTGTTTTTAGTTCTTTGGAGTAAGTCTGTCAGATATCCTTACAAAATATAACTTTCAGAAAATTGGAGAGGGTGATAGTACCCCAGTCCAGTCACTAGTGGTGTGCCCACCCACACTAACTGGGCACTGGGTGTATGAGGTAGAGAAGTTTGTCCATCACTCCCACCTTAACCCACTCCACTACACAGGTCCACCAGTTGAGAGATACAGGTATTTCTTCATGTACAGGAAACTCTTTTTATAATTCCCATGCTTGGATATAATTTTTTGTTGCTAAGTCCATGTTAAAGTACAGAAAACTTTATTAACACTTTGAGATTTTCGGCCCTCCACCGATTGTGTCTGTGCCAGATTCAACCAGGTGCACATAGAGCGTGCTGTCGCACTGCGATATTTGTTCTTAATCGGCACTGTACACAAACTTTTTATGGTAGACTAATGAATGTGGTACCATTTTAAAGCTGAATAGTTGCTCTTTATTGTAGTATGGTTGAAAAAGGAAAATATGATAGCTAAAAGGCCAATAGGACAAGTAGAAGTTAGCCGCAACGGAAAAATCGCACACCCCCTCTGTAGAAAAAGATTTGTAAAAAAATATATATATATATTAGATTTATATGAAATTTGATAGCACCAAGTAAATCTACAGTAAATTCTCTTTCAATTGATATGTAGATTATGGCAATTTATGTTAGTCTTCACAGAGGAAAGCGAAAACTCTCGCTGTCACATTGGTAAATATCCATGCTGGTAATACCAATATAATTCATGGTAAAAACCTGTTTAGTGTGCATATCTATTGGATGTACTCGTCACTGTAAAAACAAATAATTGGAAAAGGATAAACAGGATAGTGTGTGTGGAACAAGGCCAGGTAGGAGATGGAAAACATGCAGAAAAAAATATTGTTTCCCATGACTCGAATTCGAGTCACCAGAATCTCAATGGCTGGACTTATGATGACATGAAATCGCCTCATAGGAATCTCAAAGGGTTAAATTTCCATTACTTCCTATACAGCCAACCTGTCAGTTTCAGTTCAAACCATGAGTTTTATGGAATGTTTTTGTGATATTTTAAACACATTTTTGACTTATGAAGAGTACTTATCACTTTTACTGTATTTACATTGATGCTGTAAAATATTAGTATCGAAACTTGTAACTTTTATTTTTAATTATTATGTTTTGAAATCAATAAAGATATAATACACACAGACACACACATGTGCCTTATCCTATTACTCTATATAGTTCCCTTGTCATCATCATCATTATCATCATTTAATTCCCTGATAATTTTCAATATTTTCACAGATTGCGACGCTTCTTTCCCGACCATAACTTGATTGTGGCATCCTATGATATCGTGAGAAATGATATAGACTTTTTCTCAATGATGAAATGGAACTATGTCATACTGGATGAGGGACATATCATCAAAAATGGAAAAACAAAGGTAAAGTTTTAACGTATTTTCCCACCTTGTATACAAAGTTTTTCACATTCGTAGTGACTGAAGTGTTGTAGTTGTATCTAGGATATAATAAAGGGAGAATGCTTGCAGATTCCCTTAATCAAATTTAGTATTTTGTCATCATCATCATCATCATCATCCGGACCTCCTTTCCCACCCTAGGGCAGGGTAAGGAGTAGCAATGTCCAGATAGCCCAAATTTGCCAATCCAATGGGCCACGCTTCCATTCACTCACCATTCAAGCCCCTGGAATCCTGGCTGTATGTGATACGCCAAAATCATTCACCATGTTCTGTAGCTTCACATGAAAGTATCCGATTGAGTCAATTCAGACACTCTCATGTTAAAAGGGGTGCCAAATCACTGATCATGCACTTTTCCTCACAATATTCATCCAGCCAGCTTGATCGCTTGTCAGTTCCCTAGCCTTACCGACTTCCAGACCTCTCTTCCTCACACATTCATCCACGATATCCCTCCACCTTCCCCTTGGCCTACCTCATCTCCACCCTCCTTCTAATTTGCTCAGATATACCTTTTTCACCATTCTGTTGCTATCCATTCTCTCCACATGACCATACCATCACAGACTTTCCCACTTCGCATCTATGTGGGCCCATGGCCTTTGGTTCCTTCTTCCTTGCATTAAAAAAAAAAAAAAAAAAGTTAGAGGATTGGGAATGGTCACTGGCTGAATGAGAGCAAACCTCCAGCAAGAAGGAAAGGTACAAGTTGATAGACAAAGGCGAAAGAGTTTACCTAGGTAGGGTGTAAGCACAGTTTTTGAGGACAACAGGTGGGACTCCATCAGGCCCATATGCTTTGTTAGTATTGAGGCCAGTGATGGCAGAAAATACATCAGCTGAAGAAATTTTAATGTCAGTCATGAGGAAGTCAGAGAGGGGAAGTGATGGAGGAACAGCACCGGAATCGTCTAAGGTGGAATTGGAGGAGAAAGTCTAAGCGGAGAGATCTGCTTTGTCAGTAGAAGAAATAGCTACAGAGCCATCAGAGTAGAAAAGAGGAGGGAAGGATGATGAGGTAAAGTTGTTACAAAGGTTTTTGGCAAGGTGCCAGAAGGAGCGAGAAGAATTCGAGTTGGAGATTTGAGAACATTTAGCACGGATGAAATTGTTTTTAGCAGAGCGAAGAACAGACTTAGCACGATTCCTGGCAGAAATATAAATGAGATGTGATTCAGGGCTGGGTTGGTTCCGGTACCTTTTATAGGCCCTCTCCTTGTTGCGGACAGCATTAAAACAAGTGTGATTAAACCAAGGCTTTCTTGCATTAGTCAGAGGATATGAGAAAGGAATGTATGCTTCCATGCCCGAGAGAACAACTTCTGTAATTTGGAAGGCACATTCAGATGGCTCCCGGCCATGGAAGCAATAATCAATCCAAGGAAAATCAAAGAAGTACTGCCTGAGGGCCTCCCAATTTGCAGCTCCAAAGTGCCACAGGCGGCGTTTCTTTGGAGGGTCCACAGGCCGTACTGGAGCTATGGGACTGGTTAAAGTAATAAGGTTATGATTGGTGGAGCCCAATGGAGAGGAAAGATTAACAGTGTATGCAGAAGGATTAGTTGTTAGGAAAAGGCCAAGTGTGCTGGAACTCTCCAAGGTGGTTAGGGATACAGATAGGGTGCTGTACAAGCTGCTCTAGGTCATTAGGGATAGAAAAGATGTAGACTTGTTCACCAGGTGGATCAGTGAAAGGAGAGGAGAGCCAAAAGTGGTAGTGAACATTGAAATCTCCTAGAATGCAGTACTGCATCATCAGCATACAACATATATGAGATATTTCATCCATCACCATTCATTACATATGCCATCCCCCTCTCCATTACTCATGTTTTTACTTCTCTCATCACCCCATCCATATACAGTATATATATATATTGAACAACCATTGGGACATCACACAACCTTGTCGCACGCCCACATCGATCGTGAACCATTCACTTGGATCCCCATTATCCCTTTCACATGCATTACTATCTTCATAAAAATTCTTGATGACAGCTAGCAGCTTACCATCTACTCCGTACATGCACAAAACCTTCCACAGTCCTTCTCTGTCTACTTTGTCGTATGCTTTTTCTAGATCCATGAATGCCATAAACATCTTTTAGTCCTTCTCACAGGCCTTCTCCACTATCTGTCTTACTACAAATATTTGATCCATTCATCCTCTGCCATTCCAATAGCCACCCTGTTCATCGCTCACTGAGACTTCTGATATCTCTCTTACTAATAATTCTTCCATATACCTTCCCTACTACATTCGGTAAACTTATGCCACAATAATTTTTGCACTCACTTTGCTCACCTTTATTTTTGTACAGCGGTACAATCACAACCTTTTTCCACTGCCGGCACAGTTTCTCTCATCCATGCCAACTTACATATCTGCAACTAGCACTTTATTCCGCCCTCTCCACTACACTTAATCATCTCTGCATACACCTCATCAACCCCGGCTGCTTTCCCATTTTTCAGCTTCTTCATAGCGCTCTTCACCTGTGCGAGTGTCACGTTTCCTGGCACTGCATTCCTTCTCTGCACACCCCGAAAACCAGTCGTGTTTACAGCCGCTCTTCTCTCTCCGTTCCCATTCATCAGGTTTTCACAATATTCTTTCCATCTGGCCCATACTTCATCCCCATGGTTTAATAATCTACCACCTACATCATTCACACATTCACATTTCTTTCTGCTTTCACTTTTACATTTCCTCACCTCTTTTCAGAATAACTTCCTATCACTCAGAAAAAAATGTAATCATTCATCATCATTGTCATCATCATTATCATCATCATCATCATCATCATCATCATCATTAGAACCTCCTTTCCCATCCTAGGGCAGAGTGAGGAGTAGCAGTGTCCAGACAGCCAAGGTTTGCCCAATTCATTGGGCCATGCTTCCATTCACTCGTCATTCAAGCCCTCGAAATCCTGGCTCCATCTGATGGGCCAGTCAACTTTCACCATGTTCCATAGCTTCAGATATACCTATCTGATAGAGGCAGTCTGAACCCTGTCACATTAAAAAGGTGTGCCACATCCCTGGTCTTGCACTTCTCTGCACAATATTAATCCAGCCAGCTCAATCTCTTGTCAGTCTCTTAGCCTCACCAACTTCCATACCTCTCTTCCACACACACTCGTCCTCCATATCCCTCCACCTTCATCTTGGCCTACCTCGCCTCCTCCCTCCTTCAGATTTGCTCAGATATACCTTTTTCACCATTCTTTTGTCATCCATTCTCTCCACAAGACCATACCGTCTCAGCACAGTCTCTTCAATTCTATTCCTCACCCCACATCTTTCATCATCATCATCCGGACCTCCTTCCCACCCTAGGGCAGGGTGAGGAGTAGCAACATCCAGACAGCCCAAATTTGCCGCATCCAATGGGCCACGCTTCCATTCACTGATCATTCAAGCCCCCAGAATCCTGGCTCTGTCGGATATGCCAAAAACATTCACCACATTTTGTAGCTTCACATAAACGTATCCGATAGAGTCAGTCAGGGCACAGCCACGTTAAAAAGGGGTGCCAAATCCCTGATCTTGCACTTCTTTTCACAACATTCATCCAGCCAGCTCGATCTCTGGTCAGTTCCCTAGCCTCACCGATTTCCAAACCTCTCTTCCCACACACTCGTCCACCATATCTCTCCACCTTCTGCTTGGCCTACCTCGCCACGTCCCTTCTCCAAATTCGATCATTTTCACCACCTTATTGTTTCTCTCCACATGACCATACCATCTTAGTACACTCGCTTCGTTTCTGGTGTCCACTGACTTCCTCACTCCACATCTTTCACGATTCACATTGTTTCATATCCTATTCACCCTCTGTACTCCACATACATTCCTCAGCAGTCCCGTCTCCTCTGCTCCTACTCTTGACTTTTCATTTTCATGCCACACCATAGTCTCACATCCATATGTTAAAGTTGGCACTAACACTCCTTCATGTAAGCCTCGTGCAGCTGCAACACTCAAGCCTTTGTTTCTCATCACGGCCTTCATTGCACCAACTACTTTTCTTCCTTGTGTCACTCTACTTTCCACTTCCTTTGCACATTTTCCTCTCTTTTCTATTACTGTACCCAGGTATTTGAACTCTCTCACCAATTCCAGTCTTTCTCCATTCACTATGACATCACACTTGGAGTCACCTTCTCTCTCAGTAACCATCACTTTACTCTTTTCTGCAGTTACTCTCAAGGCACGGCACTAACAGACATCAGCAAATCTCTGCACTAGTCTACCAAGTTCTTGTCCGGAATTTGCAAGCAGTACTGCATCATCAGCATACAACAAATTTGAGATATTTCATCCATCACCATTCATCACCAGTGCCATCCCTCTCTCCATTACTCGTGTTTTTACTTCTCTCATCACCCCATCCATATATATATTGAACAACTATGGGGACATCACACTTAGATGCCCATTAACCCTTACACAATATTCACTACCATCATAAAATCTCTTGACAGCACCTAGCAGCTTACCATCTACACTGTACATGTGCAAAACTTTCCACGATCCTTCTCTGTCTTCTTTGTCGAATGCTTTTTCCAGATCCGTGAATGCCATAAACACCTTATGGTCCTTCTCACAAGCCTTCTCTGCTGTCTCACTGCAAATATTTGATCCACACATCCATTACCACTCCTAAAGTCACCCTTTTCATCACTCACTAGGACTCCTGATATCTCTCTTACTTTCTGTATGATAATTCTTCCATTTTTTTTCCCCACAACACTCGGTAAACTTATTCCAAGATAATTCTTGCAGTAACTTTGCTCACCTTTGTTTTTGTACAGGGGTATAATCACTGCCTTTTTCCACTCTACTGGCAGTGTTCACTCATCTATGCCTTCTTACGGATCTCCAAGAAGCACTTCGTTCCACCCTCTTGACTACACTTAATCATCTCTGCATACACCTCATCAACCCTAGCTGCTTTCCCATTTTTCAGCCACTTCACAGCATTGTTTGCCTCTGCTAATGTCATGTTTCCTGGCACTGCATTCCTTCTCTGTACATCCCCAAAACTAGTCATGTTAACAGTCGCTTGCCCATTCCCATTCATCAGACTTTCAAAATATTCCTTCTGTCTGGTCCTTACTTCATCCCTATAGGTTAATAATCTACCACTTATGTCCTTCACATTTTCACATTTCTTACTACAACCATCCATCATCATCATCATCATCCAATCCTGTGTTGCCCCATAAGGAGCATAGGAGCCCGGGGCTAGGCAAGTTGGTCCTGACATTTAGGATGAGAGTGACCAGCCTCACTCATCCCTGAGTGGCATTACGTTAGCAGTTAACCCCAACCACCCCTTAGATATAAACCTGCACTGGCTTAGTCCGATTGGAGTGCCTTCCACTCCTACATTTCCACACATCATCGTCATCATCATCATTCGAACTTCCTTTCCCATCCTGAGGCAGGGTGAGGAGTAGCAACATCCAGAGAGTCCAAGTTTGCCAAGTCCAGTGAGCCATGCTTCCATTCACTCATCATTTAAGCTCCTGGAGTCCTAGCTCTATCTGATATGCCAGAAACATTCAACCCTTTCTGTAGCTTCACATAAATGCATCCGATAGAGTCATTTCCACACCGCCTTCAAGAGTATCTTGCTATTCTCAGAGTACAGTAATCCCTCCAAGATCTGACATAATAGAGCCATGGGGATGTCCAGATCTTGGGTTTGTCCGGGTCTTGGGCCTGATGCTTCTGGACAGGTACTTATGGACCCTAACCCACCCTGACTCATAAAACCACCTACTTAACTCCCAACCAGACATGCATAATGCCTGTTTAAGATGCTGTTTAAGATCCTATTCACACAAATAAGGGACAGAAAGAATGAAATAACTGAAAAGGAACCAGTTAACGAGGAATTACAGGTGGGTATGGAAAGTATTTACCAGTTGACTGCATAATGAAACTTCTAACCAGACATAAACATCACCTTTTTCAGAAACATTACCTTTTTCAGACCCAAAACACACCAATAAGGGACATAAGCGTGAAATAAATAAAATGGCACCAGAGAATTAAGAATTACAGGTCAGTATGAAAAATAATTACCAGTTGACACCATAATGAACATCCTAACCGGACATAAACCTCACCTTTTTCAGACCCTAAACACACCAATAAGGGACATAAAGCATGAAATAAAGAAAATGGCACCAGAGAATTAGGAATTACAGGTGAGTATGGAAAACATTCACCAGTTGACAGCATAATGAAACTCCTAACCGGACATAAACATCACCTTTTTCAGACCCTAAACACACCAGTAAGGGACATAAGGCATGAAATAAATGAAATGGAATCAGAGAATTAGGAATTACAGGTGAGTATGAAAAATATTTACCAGTTGACAGCGTAATGAACATCCTAACCGGACATAAACCTCACTTTTTTCAGACCCTAAACACACCAATAAGGGACAGAAAGCATGAAATAAATGAAATGGAACTAGAGAATTTGGAATAACAGGTGAGTATGAAAAATATTTAACAGTTTCCTGGGTACTCAAGACATGTCCGTGGTCATCGCGAGGAATAACCCGCCTCCTCTCACACTCTGTCAGTGATGAAAGTCCTCCTGAAGCACTGCACTTACACCTTGGCACTCTGAATTCTAAGTTCATAACACTGCGCATTCTTTTCTCACTTGCGCTGCACTTAATCTCTCCAGTGTTGCACTTTTGCGCTTAGTCCTTGGCACTGTGATATCGCACTGCACATTTTTTTTTTTTACACTGCACAACACTGTAAATTCCTGCGTGGTGTGGTGGCGAGTTTTTGCTGTTTATTCACTGTCAGAGTACGAGAGTAGGTACTGCAGGCGTCCGAGGGATGCGTTGCTGGACCATGGTGATGGAATACCCACTGCAGACAACTCTGACGACAGCCGCAAACTCACGTCCAGTGGCAACTCCACCATGGCCGATGTGCTGGGCTGTGGCTCAGAGCTGGAAGGTCTGTCTTGGGGAGGCAGTGGTGCGGAGACAGGGCTGGGCATGGCAGGGGTTACAGGCCCGAAAAAACTGTCAGTGGTTTATTGACGCAAGGAATGATGATTCTGGCAATTGATGATGCATTGCCTGAAAGCGCTCACTTCCTCCACAAGTCCCAGGGGCTCCATCTCCTGTTCACAGTCTGGGTGTTCGAGGTAGTCCAGGACGAACCCAACATGTTCCCGGAGTGTGCTCAGCTTGTGGATGGCAGGAGTAGTGCCGTGCTGAGAGAGTCCGCATCGTCATCGCTCTCCTCGTCGGAACCTTTAAGCTGGGTACTCATACCTGCAACTGAAAATGTGATCTTGATATCAGACTTGATCTGATACCCAGGATTGCCCTCGTTGTCATCCATCCACTCATGCACTTTGTTCACATCAACATCGTCTCCAGCCACACAAAGACGTGCATGGAAGTCATCCATGTCAAAACCTAGACAGTCGTACACCACATTGGCTCCTTGAAGCAGACGAGACCAACCAGTTTCTAGAGTCTTGACAGGGACTTCCCTCCATGCACTCACCCAGTTGTAGATGGCAGATGATGTTGTAGCGGCAAAGATTTTCCAGAGTCCGCTGGCCTCTCGTGTCTCATCCCTCCCTGCGCTTGTCTTCGTCCTCAAGAGCAACCATCACCTCGTTCAGGAACTTCCAACGATACAGCCTTTTCATTGCCACGATCACTCCTTGGTCCATTGGTTGGATGAGAGCAGTCAAATTAGGTGGAAAAAACATGCACCTAATGCAGCCATTCTCAGCCACCAACTCCCTGACGGACAGATGCGCAGGTGCATTGTCCAGAAGAAGGAGAGCCTTTACCTGGTTGCGTGGGATTCCCAAAGTCTTCGTCTGATAATCGATGACCTCCTTGACAAAGTGCTGGTGAAACCAGTCTTTGAAGATCTTGGCTGTGAACCAAGCCTTCAGAGAATGGTACCAAACGACAAGAAGGACATCCGTCACCCCACAAAGGCACCGAGGCTGCTTTGCGCGTCCAACAATAATGGGCTTGAGCCAGTGCATGCCGTTAGCATTGGCACAACGCAAAGCAGAGATCCATTGCTTGGAGAGCTTGCAGCCAGGTACACGCTCCGTCTCAGCTAGAGTGTTCGTGGGCAGCGAGCGATAGAGTAGGCCAGTTTCATCTGCATTATACACTTGACCGAGAGTGAGGCCCTCCCTGTCGATCAAGCCCTTCACCTTCTGGCGAAACTCGTCTACTCCCTTCTCATTTGCGTCCAGAGCTTTGCCATGGGCCTTACAGTTGGTAAGTCCATGTCGTAACTTGAACGCGAAGAGCCAACCCTCGGATGCCTTGAAGTCTGGGGAGTCGTGAAGCCTTGTGAACATCTCGGCAGCAGCTTTCAGCTCCGTACCACGCACCAGCACACTAGCAGCCGTTATTGCCGATACTAAATCAGCGTGGAGTGGTTGACTTCTGCAAACCTGAGATGGTACATAATCTTCCGCTGCATGTTGCGTTTGATCTTCGAAGCGAAGTCAGCCATGTACTGGGTGAGTTTGTCTCGGGACCTCTTGATATCAAACAAGGTAGAGCGGGCCAGGTTGAATTCTCGCATGATGTGGGATGTTGACCATCCAGCGTCCACCTTCTCCAGTATATCCCGCTTCTTGTCCAGAGTCGTCAACACTCGTTTCCTCTTCTTGGGTGGCAGGGCCATCATCACACACACAAGGAATAGGCAGAAGAGGAGCAGCAGGGCCTGCAGCAGGTAGGGCACCACCACAAAAGTGAGCACATTGGCGGCCATGATGACGAGTGTGCACTCATGACTATGTCTAGGCGGGAAATGATGAGGAGGCAAAGGCGCTCTAACGGATGTCGGATGATTTACGCACGTAAACACAGCTGTTTGGCGCCACACACCAAGTTCAAAGTTATGGGGGGGGGAAGGATCCCCCCCCCCCAAAAAAAAAAAAACTAGCCTAAAATGTCCGGGATTTGGGGTGTCCGGGTCTTGGGCGTCCGGTCTTACAGGGATTATTGTAATTTGCTTTCATTTTTCTTCCTAGATCATCATATACCTCCTCTTTTTCTTCTTCACTAATCTCTTATGTGCTTGTTGCTCTCATTATATTCAGTTTTTATTTCAGTTGAAACACTGTCTTGCATCCACTCTAGCCACTTCTTCCTCTTTTCCTCCACTGTTCTCTTAACCTCTTCATCCCACCATGCCATACCTTTCTTTTATGTTGTTACTCTTGCCGCATCACACACCACTATAACATTCCTAACTAAGCAGTCCCTATATGCATTCCACAGGCTGTCCAGATCCATTTCATTCCAGTTCATTGATTATAACTCCTCCCCTACTTTTGCCCTGTATTCATCTGCCGTTTCTTTGATCCTTAACTTCTCGACTTTCAGTCTCTCTCCCTTAATGATCCTGTCTCTCTTGGTCCACCTCATTCCTCTCAGCTTTATCTTGCATACCACAATCAAATGATCTGAGAAACATCCACAGCATCCTCTTACTGCCCTCGTATCAGCAACCTTTCTCAGTATCAATTTCTCTACGAGCGAGTAATTAATCATGCTCCTTTCAACACGATCTCCATTACCTCCATACCATGTATATTTATGTGCATCTTTGTGTTTGAAATAAGAATTACAAATTTCACTGCCTTTCCTGACACATGTCCTTCAGTTACTCCCCATAATCAATCTCTCCTTGTACTCCATTATTACCAGTTATATCAGTCACAGGACCAATGCCTACTCACCCATTCATGTTGCCCATTACAAACACTTTACAGCTCCTGGGAATTTCTTCTGGTACTTCATCCAGCTCATCCCAAAAGCTGTCTTTCTCAGTTTCACTCCCGTCATCACACGGTGCATATTCTACCATCACTGCCACTTTCACCTTCTCAAACTTGAAATTGACATACATACATCTCAAGCTGACACACTTGTAGTCTTTCATTCCACTCTGCCACACTTCATTCATCTACAAAGCAATTCCTTCCTTGCATCTTCCTCACCCATTCTTGTCCGACCTTACACATTTTACACCCTCCCAGTCCTCCACTTCACGCCCTTTCATCTTTGTTTCATACAATGCCATTACGGCATATCTCTCACTCCTGAACACATTCAGTACTTCCACCGTCTCACTCTCCTCATTCACACCTCTCACATCCCACATTGCCATGCGAATCTGCCCATTGACAGGGGTCCTGGGCAGGTATTTGGCCCTCCGAGGCTCTCTGAAATGTCTGCCATGATTTAGTGATTTTAGGTAGGGGACTCTGGGGGACATTTAACCTGTCCAAATACCCTAGTTTTATGGTTACCACCCAGCATAGTAAATGGTTTCCTGGATACAGGAAACCATTTGGCTTGTCACTCAGTGCAGAGACCATAAGGCAACACTACATTGAGTGAGCGGATGATGGACGCCTCCACTTACCACTGTTCATTACCTGGTGTTATTTATCCATGGTATGTTATGGGTATGGATGCCTTAATAAAAAGCTTAGGAGCAGTAGAGATGAATTATCAGACAAATGCATGTCAAAATACAGTAAGACCTCACTATAACGGACTAATTTGGGCCCAAGCCATTCCGAAAAATGCGAAATTCCGATAAAAGTGACATCCGGACTTTCCCCTGCTAATCTGGACTTTTTCCGATATATCAGACATTAGTCTGGATTGCACCAATGGTTTTTAAACTGTTTTCACTACTGTTGCAGTACTGTAATGTGTTACACCTTCAGTACATTAATCAAATGGTATAATAATACTGTACTGTACACTGATAAACATGTCTTTTATTTACCTTATTGTGGTGAACAGTGGTAGGTGGTGGTGACCATCATCCACTCACTTGATGTAGTGCTGTCTACTTCTTCCTTAGACTTTATCATTCTTTTTCTGTGCCTGCCCTCCCCTCTTCATATTTCTCCCAGCTTTCCTGTCACTTCTTATTGCTTTTCTTTCCTTTACAGGTAGCTTTACATTGAGTGAGAAGCCAAATTGTTTCCTGTAAGCCAAGAAACCATTTACAGTGCTGGGTGGTAACCATATAACCAAACCATATGTGCTCCCTGCATGTCAACAAGTGGGTTGGAGGAGGGTTAGTGCCCCTCCCTGTAAAACAAATAACCCAAAGTCAAATGGCCACCCCTTACGGGATTGAGGCATCTGGTGGTGGATGGATAGATGGATTGTGGTGAACATAGCTGATGTGGTCAGGCAGTCCAGACTGCTTCTGGCTTTCGTTTCGTTTCGTTTTTGAAGGCTCCAACATGCTGATATATAGGAATTTAGTCCGGTAGCTCCTCGAGTCCGATAAAAGTGAATTCCGGTCTACTGAAATCCGTTATATCGAGGTTTTGCTGTACCAAATGTAGATGGATAAATGAATAAGTACTGTGTTAAGACTGAGCAGAATGGAGGTTGTGTTGTTTTTTGACAGGATCATGATTCTCAGGGTGAGCAGACCTGTGGCACAGAACTAGCTGATAGATTACACTAGTGCAGACAATAGGTTCATCATACACAGGATACAGCAGACCCTTGTTGTACGATGAACCGGTATGCGATGAATGACATACGACGATACAAAAGTTAAGACCCTTTTTTCGAAAAACAGTTTGGTCAACCCAAGCTATTTGTGGGTTCACATATTTGTGGATTTTACATAGAAATTATTTAAAGAGATTTCTTGTTTTTCCACAGCATCATCTGTTCCTAGTGGTTCATAAGTGATTTTTTTTTCTTTTTCATGTTTTCTGTGAGAAATACTCTCCTGTACAGTTATACTGTGCATTTACCCTGTATAGGTATGTGCTGTTCAGCAGAGGGCAAACTCTCATCGTCATCATCGCATGGCAAATACAATACTCTGTACGCAGAAGGGCTTGTGTGTCATCCTATACTGTCTTTTTTGGAAGTATTAATCGTTTTTTTTTTTTTTGAAGGCTCCAACATGCTTGCATGCATCGGTCTTGGTCACCTAATGGCGGCTCTCCATGCTGCTCAGTCTTTGGCAGCCTCCATGTTCAGCCCCTTAATCCTGAGGTCACACTTAATGACCTCGTCCTGCGTCTTTCTTGGTCTGCCCCTCCCAGCCCCTCCCCCAATATTAACACTTCTCACCCTCTGCACCCAATTATCATCCTCTATCCTCTCCACTTGTCCAGACCACCTCAGCCTACCTCTCCTCATCACAATACCAATACACTCCAGTCCCATCCTACCTATCAACTCTTCCATCGTAAACCCAGCCCCCTCAGGCCTTGCATGCAGGGACACACTGCACATCCACCTAATCATTGTCATTTCTGTATGTTTATACCTGCGAATATCCTCTTCCTTTACTGCCCAGGTCTTGCTACCATACAGCATCACACTCCTAACACATGCTGTATACAAATACCTTTAGCACGTAAGGAGAGTCCTCTCAATGTCAGGAGAGGCAACAGCTCCCTGAACTTCTTCCAACCACTTCTCACCCTAGCAACCGAGCTAGCTCCAGCCCCACCTCCGGCACATAACATGTCTCCCAAATAACAAAACTCATTCACACACTCAAGAGACTCGCCAGCAAATTCAATCCTTTCACGCCTAACAATCTCCATCTGCTCTCCCCGACACGCCACCTACATAAAATCAGCATCATCTCGCAGTCTACCTCTAATACCACTACATCTCTTGTGCACCCATTTATCACAAACACTGCACAAGATGGAATTCCCACACCTTTGTGGCAAATTGCACATGGCCACTTTTCCTCTCCTCTGTTTGTACCGCCACCAACCCTAGATATCATCACTTTTGTTTTATCTGCATTTACTCTTAAGCCTTTGTGCCCCATACCATCTCTCCACTTCCTAAATCTTTCCTCCGCATCCTTTTCATTCTCAGCAGTCAACACCAAATCACCAGCATACAACATCTCCCACTGTGTTATAGTGGGCTTGAAGGTTATAGGAATTGCTAAAACATTGAAATCAGTGACTTCTTTGGTAGGTTTGGGCTACCCACGGAATTCAGAATTCGCAAGGTGTTCTGGTACATAACCCCTGTGAACAGCGGGATCTGACTGCAGAATTTTTGCTTATACAATGATGGTGATCCTGTACAGAGCCTCACTGGTTGATATACATTAGCTCTTTTTGCTTATATGATCGCCCTCATGCAAGTTTACAATCATTTATTTTCTTATAAATGGCCTTTCTACTTGTCACTATTGAGTTTGTTAGTGATGGAACAATAGTGATGTGTGATTTCATTTTTGTTTTTGTTTTTAATGCAAGGAAGAAGGAACCAAAGGCTGCGGGCCCACAAACTGTTCCCTCCAAGAACAAACAAAAACAGCACAAAAAGAGAGCCAAATTCAAGATCCATTGTTCATTTCGAGATGCCTGGACACACTGCGTTTGAAGGACTGGAGATCATAGCCAGTAGGAAATACAGACAGAGGAAGACAGTTCCAGAGTTGACCATTTGCATAAATGAAGGACTGGGAATAATGGTTAACTCTTACATTAGAGAGTTGGGCAGAAAAGGGATGAGTTGTTGCTAGACGGGTGCTATGTACCCGTCGTAGAGGTGGAGGGATGCAAGCAGACAGTTCAGAGGAACAGTAGCCATTGAAGTAGCGATAGAAAAGAGTTAAAGATGCAACAGTGCGGCGAAGAGACAGAGGTTGAAGGGAGCTAGTAAGAGGAGGAGAGTTAATAAGATGAAAAGCCTTTGACTCCACCCTACTGAGAAGGGCCGCATGTGGGGAGCCTTCCCACACATGAGAGTTGTACTCTAAACAGGGGCGAATAAAACCCGTGTACAAAGTCAACAACAGTGCAGGGGTAAAGAAGGTTTGGAGTTGGCTTAGCACACCTAATCTCTTGGAAGCAGATTTCACAAGAGATGTAATATGTTCCTTCCAAGATAAATCCCTTGTGAATGAAACCCCAAGCATGTTCAAGGATGATGCTGGAGCGAGCTGTATATTATTAAACATCAGTGGGTATTCCTGTGGAAGATTTTGTCAGGTTGATAGGTGTAAGAATTGAGTCTTTGATGCATTAAAAACTTCAAGATTATGTTTACCCCAGTCAAAGATACAAGCCAAGTCAGACATTAGGTGTGCCATAGCCTCATCCCTTGTTTGCTGAGGTAACTGCTGAGACGGACGTTGCGGGAATCGAAGGGAAAGGTGAAGGGTAGAATCATCAGCGTACGAGTGGATAGGGTTAGAGGTACAGCTTAGAAGGTCATTGATGAACAAAAGGAAGAGAGTTGGTGATAGGACAGAACCCTGAGGAGCACCACTGTTGATAGATCTAGGAGAAGACCGATGGCCGTCTACAACAGCAGGTATAGAACGACCAGAAAGGAAGCTGGAGATGAAGGCACAGATAGAAGGATAGAAACCGTAAGAGGGCAGTTTAGAAATTAAAGATTTATGCCAGACTCGATCGAAAACCTTTGAGATGTCAAGTGTCAGTGTGGTAAGTGAAGTGCAGTGAAGTAAATCAGCTACCAGTTTATGTTAGTTGGAAACTTGTTTTTAAACTTTATTTCTGGTGGTAAAGAGCTGCCTGGAACCACTGTCTGACTCACTCCTTCTTCATTTCTGTAACATTCGCGGCCTTTCCTCTATTTTTTATGCTGTCGAGCACCACCTCTTCTCCTCTAAACCTCACCTTCTCTTTCTCACTGAGACTCAGCTCTCTGAGGCAACTGACAGCAAACCCTTTTCTGTATCCTCCTACTTTCTCTATTCTCGTTTCAAAGCCAAAGGTGGCTGTTGCGTATATGTACGCAATGATCTATCTTGCTCTTTTGTTCCTGAACTTGATTCTTCTGAATTCTCTACTCTCTGGCTTCGGCTTTCCTGTCATTCTCTGACTAAATATATCTGTGCTGTTTACTTATCTCCTAATTCTACTGACTATCAAAAATTCTTTGACTATCTTACTTCTACGATGGAACACATTCTATCCATTTCTCCTTTCTCTGAAATCTCCATTCTAGGAGATTTCAATGTTCACCACCACCTTTGGGTCTCCTCTCCTTTCACTGATCCACCTGGTGAACAAGCCTACATCTTTTCTATCCTTAATGACCTAGAGCAGATTGTACAGCACCCTACCCGTATCCCTGACAGCCTTGGAGAGATTTCCAACATACTTGACCTTTTCCTAACAACTAATCCTTCTGCTTACACTGTTCATCTTTTCTCTCCGTTGGGCTCCTCCGATCATAATCTTATTACCTTAACATGTCCAATCGCTCCAGTATGGCCTGTGGACCCTCCAAAGAAACGCCGCCTGTGGCACTTTGGAGCTGCAGATTGGGAGGCCCTCAGGCAGTACTTCTTTGATTTTCCATGGAATGATTATTGCTTCCTTGGCCAGGAACCATCTGAGTGTGCCTTGCGCATTACGGAGGTTATTCTCTCGAGCATGGAAGCATACATTCCTTTCTCATATCCCCTGACTAATGCAAGAAAGCCTTGGTTTAATCACGCTTGTTCTAATGCTGTCTGCAACAAGGAGAGGGCCTATAAGAGGTACCGGAGCCAACCCACCCCTGAATCACACCTTTTATATATTTCTGCCTGGAATCGTGCTAAGTCTGTTCTTCGCTCTGCTAAAAACAATTTCATCCGTAATAAATGTTCTCAACTCTCCAACTCGAATTGTTCTCGCTCCTTCTGGCACCTTGCCAAAAACCTTTCTAACAACCTTACTTCATCATCCTTCCCTCCTCTTTTCTACTCTGATGGCTCTGTAGCTATTTCTTCTACTGACAAAGCAGATCTCTTCGCTCAGACTTTCTCCTCCAATTCCACCTTAGACGATTCCGGTGCTATTCCTCCATCACTTCCCCCCTCTGACTTCCTCTTGACTGACATTAAAATTTCTTCAGCTGATGTATTTTCTGCCATCACTGGCCTCAATACTAAAAAGGCATATGGTCCTGATGGAGTCCCTCCTGTTGTCCTCAAAAACTGTGTTTTATTACACCCTGCCTAGGTAAACTCTTTCGCCTTTGCCTCTCAACTTGTACCTTTCCTTCTTGCTGGAAGTTTGCTCTCATTCAGCCAGTCCCAAAGAAGGGTGACCATTCCCAAACCTCTAACTATCGTCCAATTGCTTTAACATCCTGTGTCTCAAAAGTTTTCGAGTCAATTCTTAACAGAAAAATTTAAAAGCATCTTTCCTGTCACAACCTTCTTTCTGATCGTTAGTATGGGTTCCGTCAGGGACGCTCCACTGGCGATCTTCTCATCTACCTTTCAGACTCTTGGTCATCCTCCTTTCGGGACTTAGGCGAAAGCTTTGTCATTGCACTTGACATCTCAAAGGCTTTCAATCGAGTCTGGCATAAATCTTTAATTTCCAAACTGCCTTCCTACGGTTTCTATCCTTCTATCTGTGCCTTCATCTCTAGCTTCCTTTCTGGTCGTTCTATAGCCGCTGTTGTAGACGGCCATCGTTCCTCTCCTAGACCTATCAACAGTGGTGTTCCTCAGGGCTTTGTCCTATCACCTACTCTCTTCCTTTTATTCATCAATGACCTTCTAAGCTGTACATCTAACCCTATCCACTCATATGCTGATGATTCCACCCTTCACCTTTCCATTCAGTTCCTGCAACGTCCATCTCAGCAGTTACTTCAACAAAAAAGGGATGAGGCTATGGCACACCTAATGTCTGACTTGGCTCGTATCTCTGACTGGGGTAAAAATAATCTTGTTATTTTTAATGCATCAAAAACTCAGTTCTTACACTTATCAACCCAACAAAATCTTCCTCAGGATTACCCACTATGTTTAATAATGAACAGTTATGTCCTGCATCATCCTTGACCATGCTTGGTGTTTCATTCTCTCGGGATTGTCTTGGAAAGAACATGTTACATCTCTTGTGAAATCTGCTTCCAAGAGATTACGTGTGCTAAGCCGATTCCGAACTTTGTTTACCCCTGCACAGTTGTTG
>JAGKTI010016262.1:0-19608 GCA_018397915.1 Birgus latro
AATTGGGTACAGAGGGTGAGAGGTGTTAATATTGGGGGAGGGGTTGGGAGGGGTGGACCAAGAAAGACATGGGACGAGGTCATTAAGTGTGACTTAAGGGTTGAGGGACTGAACAGGGAGGCTGCCAGGGATTGAGCAGCGTGGAGAGCCGCCATTAGGTGACCAAGGCCGACGCATGCAAGCATGTTGGAGCCTTCAAAAACGAAATGATTACACAGTATAATTTTAGCAAGGTTTAGACTCGATAGTGGCCATATGTAACACACAAAATAAGATATTTTCATTTATTAAAATCATCATGGCCACCATCCTGCTTCACCTCCACCAGTTCGTTCTGACTCGTGGCAGTATCTCATTTGCCTCTTATTTTTTCTCAAATTCCACTATAAATAATTTATTGCATAACACAGTAAAATTGAAGCAAGGCTTGGACACAAGAAAACTCATAAGTAATTAAAAAAAAAAAAAAGTTACGTAACCATTCCGACTCACTTGGGTCACCATTCTCTGCCCCATCACCTGGCCTGGATTTTATTGTCATTCAGCACCTGATGAAGGAGTCTTCAGAGCAAATCCTTCAAAATCATTACCCATTATCTTCAGGGTCATTGTTAGGGAACAGTGAATCATCGTCCCAATTGTCTTCACTGACAAGAGCTGAATCGTGGATGGGAATGGAAGGTGTAGCCTCTACCTTGCATGCCGTGTGGTATACTTAATTTTAAGCATTTTTCAAGTACTGTTAATTTTTACGATCTTACAAACAAATATGTTCACTTTGTATATTTCACTTATCACTTGTCACTGTCGAGCAGTATATCAGGGACTTGGGGAAAATAATTTTTTGGGGGGGGGAAATGATATGGAGGAAAAATAGTGACGCCACCAGCTCGCCACGAACCGACGCACGAACACAGAAACTGCTAGCTGTGTGATTAAAGCTTGATGTCTTAATATTAATGTTAATGCAGACCCCTTTTCTATTATTTTAGCATTTAGAAAGAACATTATGGGTATAACTTAATTTTAAACACTTTTCAAATACTGTACTGTACACTTAGAACAATAGCTGCGCTGCCAGCCCACCACCAACCAATGCACGAACACACAAACCGTGCAGACAATTATGGCCACCCCTCCATGAAGTTAGGCAGTCCGGACTGCTTTTAGCAGTAATTCCGGTTGGCTCCCTGACTTAAAAAAAAAGTGAATTCTTGTGTACTGAAGGTCGTTGTAGTGATGTTATACTGCAGCCTAAAATAAATGCTTCATTATCAGCTAGTTTTTCTTCTCTGTCAGTGCGAATGTGTTCTAAGTTGACATCATCTTAGAATACATTTGATGACACTGCCGATGCAAATGTATTCTAATATGACAGCATCTGAAAACATTTGATGACAATGCAAATACGTTCTAAGATGACATCATCGTAGAACACTTGATGACTGCAAATGGGTTCTGAGATGACAGTATAAAATACATTTGATGCCAATGCAAATGCAATTTATGATGGTTACATCTTAGAACACATTTGATGACAGTGTAGATGTGTTCTAAGATGACGGTTCTGGAACACATTTGATGACAATGCCAATGCAAATTCATTCTAAGATGATATCTTAAAATGCATTTGATACCAGTGCAAATGCACTCTAAGTTGACATCTTAGAACACATCTGATGACAATGCAAATGCATTTGCTTTCTAAGATGACATAATCTTAGAATGTATATTTGCATTGGCAGGAAAGATAAACTCTGGCTAATAGAAATTGACCTCTTTTTTTTTTTATTTGACGAAATTACTGTACTTGCAATCCTACGTATTTACTGTATTATTGGCAAAACAGCTGAGTGGCAAGTGATGGATGGAGTGATGGCAGTCAGTGAGGGCACATACTGTACACAACTGAGGAAGTGAGTCATGAACTCGTGCTAACTCTACTGTAGAACACTTCTTCCCATAGCATCAGTTCACCAATGAATGCACATGATTTATTTCTGTAGTTTATTTTTCCATGTCTTTATAAATGAAATGAATATATTTAACAGAATGGACTTGCCAAGGTACTGTAAGATGCTGAAAGCTTGTGGGAGGTTAGAGTCGGTTGGTTAGGTAGAAAACTGCACTGGTACCACACATTTTTGGCCAGTGAATATACCTTTTTTCAGTAGAGTTATTCATCTTGCTTTTCACACACACACACCCTATCTATCTATCTATAGCCCGACGCCCTAATCCTGCAAAGGGTGGCCGCAGACAAAATGCCTCCAAGTCGCTCTGTCACCCACCATTTGCCTACCCTCCCCCCAGCTTATTCCCCCCTCCCTCATATACCTCTCAATACCATCCCTCCACCTCATCCTCGGTCTTCCCCTCCCTCTGCCTCCCTCCACCCCACCTGCATACACCCTCTTAGTCAGTCTTTCATTCTCCATTCTCTCCACATGTCCAAACCACCTCAGTGTATTTCACCTAATCTCAACCACATCCACATCCACCCCGCAACGTTCCTTCACTTCTTCATTCATCAACCTGTCCCTCCATGTCACTCCACATGCTCTTCTCAAGTAACTCACTTTCACTTCTCTTACTCTTGACTTGTTACCCTCTAGCAAGCTTGGTTCATGCCTCGCTTCCATACGTCAGGGTAGGGATCACAATACTATCATGCAGTGACTTCTTGACTTCCATATTCACCTCCCTATTTCTCATCACCACTTTCAGTGAACCAACAACCTTCCTTCCCTGCTGTAACCTTTCAAGTATTTCATCCCCAGAACTTCCATCTTTACTCATCACACTACCCAAGTACTGGAATGCACTCACATTCTCCATACTCCCACCATCCAACTTCACTGTGCATTCTGTGACTTCATTCCTCTCAAACACCATAACTTTACTTTTGTTTACATTGGCTTTCAGATTCCTCTTCTTACACAGTCCTAGATTCATTCACCAAACCTTGCAACTCTCCTTCATCTTCACTCAACAATACTGTATCATCAGCAAACAACAACACCAGAATCTTCCACATCTCATCCTCATTCATTAGAGCCACTCCCACATCCACTGCCCTACTACCTTGCACCTCCTTTACAACCCCATCCATGTATATATTAAACAGCCATGGAAACATCACACAACCCTGTTTCAGTCCCACATTTAGATCAAAGAACTCACTCAGCTCACCATCCACTCACACAGTAGCCCTAGCTCCTTCTTACATACACTTCACACCACTCAACAATTTCCCCTCCACTCCATATATTCTTAATACCTTCCACATACCTTGCCTATCTATTCTGTCATAAGCTTTCTCCAATTCCATGAAGGCAGCATACACTTTCTTTCCCTTCTCTAAATACTTCTCCACTAAACATCTTAGAACAAATATCTGATCTACACACCCTATTCCCATCCTAAATCCCCCTTGTTCTTCTCCAAATAACTCCTTTGTTATATTGCTAACCCTATCAATAAGTATTCTACCATATATCTTTCCATTCATACTAAGAAGGCAAATACCCCTATGGTTACCACATACTTCTCTCTCCCCTTTTCCTTTATATAAAGGAAGAATTATACCTGATTTCCAGTACTCTGGAACCCTTCCCTCTTCCCAAGCCAATCTACACAACTTCCATATCCACTCCACAACAGTCTCACCCCCATACTTCAGCATTTCACCATACACTCCATCAGTTCCTAGGGCCTTTCCCATCTTGATCTTCTTCATTGCTTCCACTACTTCCACCCAACTGATCTCTTCCTCCCTCCTCTCACCTCTTCTTCTCCCAGCCATTTCCTGACCACTTATACTCGCACTGCTGTCACTCTCTACATTCAACAAATCCTCAAAGTGCTCCTTTCATCTCCTCGACTTCTGTCTCTTCTCCACCAGCAATCTATTATTCCCATCTTTCACTCCCCTACTATTTTCTTTTTCACACTGTCTTACTTTCTTTACCTCCTTCCAAAACAATTTCTTACTCTCCCTCCATTTTACACTCAGATTCCTCCCAAACTCCTCATCCACTTTCTTCTTACTCCCCTTCACCAATCTCTTCACCTCTCTTCTCCAGCTCACATATACCTCTCTCTTCTCTCTCTCATCTCCCCTACCTCTGCTCGCTAACTATTCATTATATGCCTTCCTCTTTTGTTCCACAGCACGTTTCACTCATCATTCCACGATGCTGTCCTTTGCACACCCCTGCATCTCCTCCTCACTCCACAAACCATCTCGCACACTGCGCCTATCTCTTCCGTGAAAATCTTATATACATCTTCCACCCCTTCCATCCGCTCTAACTCATACCTTCCCAATCTTTCTTCCACTATGCTCTTATACTCTGCCATTTTCTCACTATCTTGTAGCTTCTCCACTCTTCTCACAGGAGCTATTTCCTCCTGTCTTCCCCTTGGTCACTTCACCCACTTTCTTTGCAGCCTTACTTTGTGATGGTCAGAGATTCCATTCCCTCACCCTCTCCACACTCTTGCATCCAACACTTGGCTTCTCATTCGCTCATCCACACACACATAATCTATCATTGCCTTTCATTCTACAAGTTCACCATCCATCCTTCTTATGACTCTCCATGTATACCTGTGGATCATCTTGTGCCGAAAGTAAGTGTTGGCTATTGTCAACCCCTTACCAGCACAGATGTCCACCAAGGCACTACCATTCCCATCTACCTCAGCTGGCACACCCTACTGACCAACCACTCCATCCACTCGTACATTCCCAACTTTGCCATTCATGTCTCCAATCAAAAACACTCTCTCACTCCTCTCAAACTTGTCCATACATGCTTCTACACTTGCCCAGAACTCATCTTTCACTCTCGCCACTCGGTCCTCTGTCAGAGCATACGCACATACAATCACCCAAGCTTGTATACCTACTTTCATCCTCACCCATACAATCCTTACACCCACCGTTCTATACTCTCTTATATTCTCCTTCCACTTTTTGCTTATCATGAGACATACTCCCTCTCTTGCCCTCTCATTCTCATTAACTCCTGCACATATTCCTAAACTGTATTCTCATTCTCTCACCCTTTCACCTTGCCATTTAGTCTCAGTCAATCCACATACATCCATTCTTGCATCCTCAAGCACCTGAACAATCTCCTCTCTTTCACTTCATCATTCACTCCTCTCACATTCCATGTCACCACCCTCAGGATGTCCTTTGTCCGTTCCTTAGTCATCAACGTATGGTCCATCCTGGTCCGAGGCGCTTTATTCACTTGTTTAGTTAGTTCTTTTTACGGGGTGGGGCACTAACCCACCACCAACCCTTTTAGTCGTCTCATACGACAAGCAGGGATACTGAGGGAGTATTCTTGAAACCCCCCTACCCCCAGGGGGGCACACACACACACACACACACACACAGTAAGATCTGAAAGAGAGAGAGAGGAACTGAGCAAGGCTAAAGAAATAGTAGCAGTGGTTATGGAAGGAAACAATGAAGCCCAAGAAGAGATTGAAGAAGTGTTTAGGTTAGGAAAGTACGAGGATGGTGGGGCAGGGCCCTTGAAAGTAAAGTTTAAGTCCCAAGTAATAGTGAATGAAATCATAAGTAGAACGTGGAAATTGTCAGAGAAAGAGGGGTTTAAAAATGTTTGGATTAGGAGAGATGCAAATGAAGAGGAAAGAGCTAAATTAAAGGAGTTAGTAAAGGAAGCAAAGATAAAAAACGAACAACGAACGGAGAAAGAGAAGACAGAGTTCTATTGGAGAGTTATGGACCAGAAATTGAGAAAGTGGTACCGACGGAAGGAAGGAGAGACGAGAGAATAAAAAACGATGAAAAAAGTTTGAAAGTGGCGTACATAAACATTGATGGACTAATATCGGCAAGGTTAGAAATCAATGATTTTTTGAGGGCACACGAGCCTGATGTTATGTGCTTTGTAGAGACTAAATTGAAAGAAGATATTGATATTCATATGGGAGGTGGGAAATACAAATTATGGAGAAAAGACAGAAAAGAAAAAACGGGAGGAGGAGTGATGATAGCAGTGAAGGACAACATAAACGTAGATACTGTGGAAATTGCAGAGGGCAGGGCCGAAGCCATAAATTTGAAACTAGAAACTGGGGAGAATGGTAAGAGAGATATGGCAGTGGTATATGTTCCCCCTAAGACGAGAGCATGGAATGACGATGAATACCAGGAGATGTTGTCAGACATGGTTAGTTATCTACAGAAAGTGATCGAGAAAAGCAACAATATAATCCTAATGGGTGACTTTAATTGTAAAGAGGTGAACTGGGAGGAATGGGACTCGGGAGGCAGCGAAGATTCGTGGGGCACTAAATTGTTAAATATAGCAATGAATAATGTAATGACACAGTGGGTTAAAGAAGAGACACGATTCAGAGGTGATGACACACCAGCAAGATTAGATTTGCTACTATCCAAAGAACCTGATGTAATTGAATCATTAAATTATCTGTGTCCTATAGGAAAAAGTGATCATGTGGTCATTGAGTTCCAGATGATAATAGGGAACGTGGTGCCAAGAGATGAGCTTTATAGGCAAGGAAGATACAACTTTGGGAAAACAAACTTTGCAGAATTGAGAAAATTTTTTGAAAATGCGGACTGGAGAAAATTCAGAGAAACAAGAGAGATACAGAGGAAGTGGGATATCTTTTTAGACCTCTACAATCTGGGTGTGGAAAAATATGTGCCAAGAGTAAGTGGGAAAGAAAACAGGAAAAAGGTGTGGTTTAATAGAAGGTGTATAATAGCGAAAAAAGAGAGGGACATGGCATGGAACAAATGGAAAAAGAGAAGTAATATCAGGAAAAAGGAAGAATATAAAAGAACTAGAAATGAATATACAAGAATACGTAGAGAGGAAGAAAGGAACTTTGAAAAAGGTATAATTGACAAATGTAAGGATGAACCCAAATTGTTTTATAGATTTGTTAATGGCAAATTGAAGCAAAGGGAAGGAATCACCAAACTGAAAGTAGAAGGAGAGGTCTACAAGGATGCAGTAATGCAAGCTGAAGTAATGAACAAATGTTTCCAGTCGGTTTTCACTAAGGAAAGGGAGTTTGTGGAAGGAGAGGGAATGATAAGAAATGTAGTGATAAAAGATATAAAAGTGGAAGTGCAGGAAGTGTATAAATTACTGGAAGCTCAAGATGTAAGGAAGGCCCCAGGACCGGATGGAATCTCTAATTGGGTACTGAAGGAATGCAGAGAACAACTGGCGGATAAGATTCACAATTTAATTGTGTGCTCCTTGGAAGAGGGGAAAGTGCCTCGGGAATGGAAGAGGGCAAATGTGGTGCCAATCTATAAGGGAGGAAACAAGGAAGAACCCCTGAATTATAGACCAGTGTCCCTAACCAGTATGGTTGCGAAATTGTGTGAGAGAATCCTGAAAGATAGATGGATAAAATATCTGGAAGAGATGAATATTTTGACTGAAAGTCAGTTTGGATTCAGAAGTGGAATGTCATGTGTTTCCAACTTGTTGAGCTTCTACTCAAGGGCGATTGACGTGCTACAGGAGAGAGACGGTTGGGTGGATTGTGTGTACTTAGATCTGGAGAAGGCCTTCGACAAAGTACCCCACAAGAGACTATTATGGAAATTAGAGCATATAGGAGGACTGAAGGGAAGCCTCCTGGAATGGATGAGAGACTTTTTGAGTGACAGACAAATGAGGACAGTAATAAAGGACAGGACATCTGGATGGAGGGAAGTAACAAGTGGTGTCCCACAGGGCTCGGTGTTGGCACCAGTAATGTTCTTGATTTATGTAAATGATATGGTAGATGGAGTGAACAGCTACGCAAGCCTGTTTGCTGATGATGCAAAGATCTTGAGAAAGGTAGAGGTTGAAGAGGACTGTAAAATGCTACAGGAGGATCTGGATAGGATATATGATTGGAGCCGGATGTGGGAAATGAAATTCAACGCAAAAAAATGTAAAATATTGGAAATGGGTAAAAGTACCAAGAGGCCATCATTGAATTATTTGATGGGTAATGAACCAATTAGAAAAGCGAGAGAAGAGAAAGATTTGGGAGTGCTGGTCCAGGATAGTTTGTCACCTGAAAAGCACATAAATAAGATAGTGAGAGAGACATATAAACTCTTGACCAATATAAGAGTGGCATTTCATTACATGGATGAGGAGATGATGAAAAAATTGATAGTGGCCATGATCCGGCCCAGGTTAGAATATGCAGCAGTAGTGTGGTCCCCACACAAAAAGAAAGATATAACCAAGATTGAGAGAATACAAAGAACAGCAACCAAGATGGTCCCTAGTCTGGCAGATTTGCCATACAGGGAGAGGCTGGAAAGGCTGGATTTGCCCTCCTTAGAGGAAAGGAGAAAGAGGGGTGACATGATTGCAGTGTTCAGGACCATGATAGGAGTAGATAAAATTGACAGAGAAAATCTGTTTGTGTGGGATGAGAGAGCAACAAGAGGACACAGAATGAAACTAAAGAAGCCAAGCTGCTCAAAGGACATCAAGAAATATAGTTTTCCGTATAGATGTATAGACCTGTGGAATAGCCTGGACAAAGAGATCGTCCGGTCTAAAAACTTAAATGAGTTTAAGGCAAAATTTGACTTATTGAGAAACAGAGACGGGACCCCACGAGCGTAGCTCATTTCCTGTATATCACAATTAGGTAAATACAATTAGGTAAATACACACACACACACACACACACACACACACACACACACAAAATAGCTTGGGTCCGTGGGATTTCATACCATAACTCGTGGAATTTTGTACGTTAAAATTAGTGTCTTTCAATGTTCACCATTTTCATGACTTGCATTTGTCCACCATTTGTTTCAGGGTGACCAAAGTGTGTTAAGATTTGTTTGCACTTTAGGCTTCAGAGTACAAATCATTAATCAGGACATGACAACACAGGATAGCACAAAAGCAAGAGTGCTTGTTTACTGACTGACGGCAGAAAGCTGACTGGTGATTTGTGGATGTATGTAGGGTGACTAAACTAGAGGGGGGAGGGAAGGAGGGGAGGAGGGCTGGAAAGGGGATTAACTAGGAAATGACCTTGACCGGAAATGCCTTCACGTCACATCCCCTGACCCATGTTGGGGTGGCCAATGTAAATGGCACACACTTATATTATTTATATACTTGCCAGTCTGTGAATTTTCCTGTTTGTCTGATAATTCCGGTTGCCTGATAACCAGATAATTGGGATTATACTGTATTTTGGTGAGCCACAACCTGGTCACAAGGGGCAGGGCAGCTCTCACTTTGAAGGTAAGGTTCAGAGGTTGCACGAGGTGGTAGCTCTGGCTGTTGATGTCCTTGCCTGGACTGTGAATGCAGTCTTCCAGCCATGTGCAGGGACACACAGAAACAGGGAGGCAGCTAACCTCACAGGTGATCTCCCCATGGAGGAGCCACTGTCTCCCCTAGTTGTTGCCATTACAGAGGCTCCCCCTGAGTGGAATGCCTTCAGCAAGTTAATGCTTTGGGAGGCAGGTGGAGCAACAGGATTTGTACTGCACGGCTGTCCTTCCTGGCACCGTGACAGGGCAAAAGCAAAGGTGACCCCAGGGCAGTTGAACTGCCTCCTGACCTTGTCCTTTGCCTCCGCTAAAGAAAGCCACTCACAGGTTCAGACTGATAAGACCTCATTCTCAAATTTGTACTGGTCATGCCAAGTTGATGAAGCTGGATGAGCACCACAGCAGTTCACACAAGATGGGGGTTTGGGCAGTCGATCAAATATCAGAATCAGAGATGATGTGTCAGTCAAGATCCTATTTACCTTCATGATTCTTTTAACTTTCACGCTGGATGAGCACCACAGCAGTTCACACAAGATGGGGGTTTGGGCAGTCGATCAAATATCAGAATCAGAGATGGTGTGTCAGTCAAGATCCTATTTACCTTCTTGATTCTTTTAACATTCACCACTCCCTGGTATGCCACTCCCTCTTGGAGATCCTCTTCTAAGTGGCTAAGAAAATCCTTGATGAAGACTACTCCCTGGGTTTGGTTCAGGTTAGCATGATGGGTTTGGTTCAGGTTAACATGATGGGTTTGGTTCAGGTTAGCATGATGGGTTTGGTTCAGGTTAACATGATGGGTTTGGTTCAGGTTAGCATGATGGGTGACCACCACTTCTTTGGAAGCCAAATCTTTGATGGCATGGAGGGTAACACTTTCATTGGCTTCCCTGATTTCACCAAGGGGATCCATCTGCTTGGGGACAACATTTGGGGATGATGCACAAGCCTTGACCAAGTAATGGGGACTTAACACACTTTGGTCTCTAAAAGAAGTACTGTACCTTCAGCCAGCATCAGGACAAGGTATTTCTCATAGTCATCTGGCACAAAGACACCAGAAATTGTGTCAATGGTAGGATTGAAAGTTTTCTTACAGGGCTTGGTGCCTCTCCCTCAAGAACTCCTCTTACCTTTCTTCAGGGAGCATGATACGATTCAAGTGATACTATGCTTGATGCATTGGTAGGAATATTCTGCTCTAGTAACCCCTGAAGAAGATATAGTAGCTCCTGGAATGGGGAATAGTCATTTGGGGATCCAGCAAACTTGTAGGGTTCATCAACAGGAAACTCAAGATCCCTGGAGTGCCTGGGGTTAGCAGGAGGAGAAATGTAGCTAGTAGATGACTTGTGGGCCTGGTCACACAGAATGTGAGGATCAGTGTTGGGGGATGATTTAGCCATATAGGTAATAACAAGAAAATACCAGGGATATAGTATACTTTAAGTGAGTAACCACCACACAGCTCCAGACAACAGAGCACCAGGCTGTGTGGTGCCTGCTCGACCCAGTCCAAACATGACCAGCCAACTTACTTGGGTAGGCCTCACCAAGTGGCCTGTTTACCTGACCAGGCAACCAAAGAGGCATGTTGCTAGTCACAGGATGCATCACGTGGCATCGCACAACCACCAGGCAAGCTGTATCTTTAACATCATGGGATGCCATGCATGGCAGACACATGGGGAGTGGTGGGAGGCAGCATCCTCGGCCAAAGATGACCTGGACAGAGGGACATCATCAGCACCAGCTAGCCCCCTTACCTGGTGATGAGGGAGTATTTGGTCCATGTGACTGATGGGTATCAATCCTAATGAAGCAGCCAGGCAACCAAAATAGGGGACCCCACTGACCATGTTTCAAGCCCCACCACCACTGCAAGGTAGATCTCCTTTCGTGGGGTGATAAAAGACCATATTTTCAGTGCACAGTTTGCCATCACAGATTAAATGGTGCCAAGCCTTTCAGAATACTTATATGTCAGCTCTCTTGAACAGTCACCGCACATTAGAGACTGCCAATCTAGATGCTTTTCCCCTCAGATGGATGATGAAGCAGGATGGGATGAGTACCCCATGAATGGTGGTACTGGCAGTGAGAAAATGTTGTCTAGATATTCAGTGTTCGTTTTCGTTTTCGTTTTTGAAGGCTCCAACATGCTTGCATGTGTCGGCCTTGGTCACCTAATGGCGGCTCTCCACGCTGCTCGATCTCTGGCAGCCTCCCTATTCAGTCCCTTAACCCTTAAGTCACATTTAATGACCTCGTCCCATGTCTTTCTCGGTCTACCCCTCCCCCAATATTAACACTTCTCACCCTCTGCACCCAATTATCATCCCCCATCCTCTCCACATGTCCAAACCACCTCAGCCTACCTCTCCTCATCACAACACCAATACACTCCAGTCCCATCCTACCTCTCAACTCTTCTATCGTAAACCCAGCCCCCCCAGGCCTTGCACGCAGGGACGCACTGCACATCCACCTAATCATTGTCATTTCTGTACGTTTAAACCTGCGAATATCTTCTTCCTTTACTGCCCAGGTCTCACTACCATACAGCATCACACTCCTAACACATGCTGCATACAAAGACCCCTTAGCACGTAAGGAGAGTCCTCTCAATGTCAGGAGAGGCAACAGCTCCCTGAACTTCTTCCAACCACTTCTCACTCTAGCAACCGAGCTAACTCCAGCCCCACCTCCGGCACATAACATGTCTCCCAAATAACAAAACTCCTCCACACACTCAAGAGACTCACCTGCAAGTTCAACCCTCTCACGCCTAACAATCTCTGCCTGCTCTCCCCGACACAACGCACACATGAAATCAGCATTATCTCGCAGTCTACCTCTAATACCACTACATCTCTTGTGCACCCACTTATCACAAACACTGCACAAGATGGAATTACTTCCCACACCCATGTGGCAAACTGCACATGGCCACTCTCCCTCTCCTCTGATTGTACCGCCACCAACCCTAGATATCATCACTTTTGTTTTATCTGCATTTACCCTTAAGCCCTTGTGCCCCATACCATCTCTCCACTTCTTAAATCTTTCCTCAGCCTCCCCTTCATTCTCAGCAATCAACACCAAATCATCAGCATACAACATCTCCCATGGGAGTCCCTCTCTGAAGTCACGTGAGAGGGCTTCAAGCACCATGATAAACAACAAGGGACTCAAAACTGACCCCTGATGCACACCAACATTCACGGGAAACTCATCACTCAAAGCTCCATTCACCCTTACCTGAGTGTGAGCACCCACGTACATGGCCATAACCACCCTAACCAGCCACTCTTCCAACCCTAGCTTTCTCATTGCCCACTTCACCACCTCTCTAGGGACTCTGTCAAAGGCCTTTTCCAAATCAACAAAAACAAAATACAATTCCCTTTTCTTGCCAATATATTTTTCCTGAAGCTGTCGAACAATGAATATGGCATCAGTGGTCCCCCTGCCTGGCATAAACCCAAACTGCATCTCATCGATATTCACTCTTTCTCTAATCATACCTTCTAGAACTCTCTCCATTACTTTCATTATCTGATCTAAGAGCTTTATACCTCTGTAATTTCCCCTTTCCAGGGCATCACCCTTTCCTTTGTACACATTTACAATTACACTCCTCAGCCAATCATCTGGGACAACACACTCATATATAATCCTATTTATCAGGTCAGTGACTAACCTCACCCCAGTATCTCCTGAGGCCTTCAACATTTCGGCAGTCAACCCAGACACACCTGCCGCCTTCCCCACCCGAATCCTGCCTATTGCCTGACTCACAGCAGCAGCATCAATCAAAGGCCAAGGGCCAAACACTGGATCAGCGGGCTCCAAACCTTCTCTATCCCAATCAAACTCCTCATTCAACAATCGGCTATAATGCTCTCTCCATGCATCTTTAATATCCTCACTGCTCACCACTACCCTTCCATCATCGTTCTTCACACACTGCTCACCTACAATGTCCCGATTATCCCTCTTCACCTGATTTGCCACCCTAAAAATCATATTTTTCCTTTCTCCATGATTTAGATTATCAAGTAAAAGTCTCTGTGACTCAGACTTCGCCCTGTATACCTCTCTTCTACCCCTGCGCTTGGCAGCCAAGTACTCCTCCGTTACCACCATTCTTCCATTCCCAGAAAAGCCTTCTTTTCTCCTTAACTGCAGCTTTTACACCCTCATCCCACCACCAAGTTACTTTATGTCTTGGTGGGGCTCTTGTCCAACCGCATATTGTATCGGTAACTCTCAAGAGGTTGTTCTTAAGGGCTCTATACTGATCATTAACGCCTCTATCTACGGCTTCCTGTTCAGCCACCACTCTCCTCATCTCACTATAAAAGGCATCCCTTACTGATTGGTTTCCCAGCTTCCATATTTTCCTCCTAGGTACATATGTCCTCCTTCTTATCACTTGTTCCTTAAGCACCAAGTCACAAATCAACAGTTTGTGCTGCTGCACACACTCCTCGCTTCCTATAACTTTAACATCCCTCACTAATCTCCTATCAACCCTCCTGACCAGAAAATAATCTATCTGACTACTATTTCCCCCGGACTCGTACGTAATCAACCGGCTGATTCTTTTCCTAAAATGTGTGTTGCACACAATCATGTCCATAGTCTCCCCAAACTTGAGTATTCTTTCCCCTTCCGCATTCCTCACACCATACGCACATCCTCCATGGACTCCTTCATAACCTTGAGCTGCTTCACCCACATGACCATTTAAATCCCCTCCAAGAACCAATACCTCATCATCACCCATACCACTCACTACACGTATTAAATCATCCCAAAATCTATCCTTCTCCGCATCATCCAATCCCACCTGTGGAGCATATGCCGATATAACTGAAACCAATTTCTGCCCGACCAAAATTTTCACTACTAATACCCTATCACTTACTCTCATAACATTCATGACATATTCCACCCATTTCTCTGCAACCAACACACCCACACCCCCATATCCGTCAGTTCCCCCCTGCCAAAACAACTTATAGTAGCAATCCTTCCCAACAGTCTTTCTGGCTGATCCACCCCTGTACCAGACTTCCTGCAAACATGCCACATCCACCCACCTCCTACTGAATGCCTCAACGACTTCCCCTGCTCTTCCTCTCAAACTTCCCACATTCCACGAACCCACCCTAAACCCCCTGGGTGATTTGCTGTCCTCAGGCTTGCTTTGGTGCTTGTTTCTGTAGTTCATAGTCGGTAAGATAAAGGGGGGTAAACATTCCAAAGGCCCGACCCATTGCACAGACCCAGGTCCAGGCAATGGATCTGGGACCCCTAGCCCACCAGCTTACCAGTGGCTGTGGTAGTGGCCTCGGGGCACCCTGCCAGGACAGCTGCAGGGACACCCTCCAAGCGCGGCTTGGCACTGCAACTGCCCCGCCATTATACACCCACTGATAGGGCAGCCTCCTGGGGCGCTACTCCCAGGTTCGGGCCCCTCTCTAATGAGCGGAAGCGGCAGCCTGGGAACCGCAATGCCCTGTACCCTCTAGCACAGGTTCGAGCCCCATCTCGCCCCGGACCCATGATCTATGCCGGCGGAACCCAAGTCAAGCCTCCCCCCAAAGTCCGCCACTAGGTAATGCAACGAATTATTTTTAGTGGCATTTTAGAAAAGCTAAGAGGCAAAAGGGATATTGCCACTAGTTAGAAGGAACTGGTGGGGTGAAGCAAGATGGTGGCAATGACACTTCATGTATGAAAATTATCTCCTGTGTTACAATGGTCTTTATCGAGTTTAAACCTTACTGTGTTATGCAATAAATTATTTATAGTGGCATTTGAGAAGAGTTAAGAGGCAAATGGGTTAATGCCCTGATTTAGAAGGAAATGGTGGAGTGAAGTAGGATTGTGGCCATAACGCTTTTCATGTATGAAAATATCTTAGCAGGGGGAAGTTCATATGTCGCTTTTTTTGGAATGACCTGGGCCCCAATTAGTCCAATCTAGTGAGATTTTACTGTATTTGACAAAAATACTGTGCTTGCAATTCCTTTGTATTTACTGCATTATCTGGAAAACAGCTAGGTGGTGAGTGAGGGATGGTGACGGTGGTCAAGTGAGGAATAAATGGGTAGGCCACGGCAAGTATACACAACTGTGAGCAAGGGATTCATGATTACTGTTGAACACTTGTTTCCAAATAATCTGTTCACTAATAAATGCTCAAGATTTATTACTTTAGCATATTTTTCTGTTTGATGAATGAAACACAGTAAGACCTCACTATAACGGACTAATTGGGGCTCAGGCCAGTCCGAAATATGCGATTTTCCGATAAAAGTGACATCCGGACTTACCCCTGCTAATCCGGACTTTTTCCGATATATCAGACATTAGTCCGGATTGCATCGGTAGTTTTCACCACCATTGCAGTATTGTACTGTGTTATACCTTCACTACATTAATCAAATGGTATAATAATACCGTACTATGCACTGAAAAACATGTCTTTTACTTGTCTTATTGTGATGAACATAGCTGAAGTTGTCAGGCAGTCCGGACTGCTTTCTGGCTATATCAGACTTTTTCCGATATATAGGGGTTTAGTCCGGTAGCTCCTCGAGTCCGATAAAAGCGAATTCCGGTCTACTGAAGTCTGTTATATCGAGGTTTTACTGTACTGTAATGAATAATATTTAAAACAGACTTACTGTGTGCACTTTGCACTACCACAGACACTGCAACCAAGTGTGTTATATCAATGGGGGTGTGTTTTAGGTTATTTCAGTGGAAAAATGTTAGTGTAGCCCTGGATAGGAATGGTATTGTATAAGCTGCAATGATGTTGTCTATGTATGAGTATATAATATCAGATACCTGGGAAAAATCGGTAACTGGGAAGGTAAAATCCCCAAGCTTCTCAGTTAACTGGGATTGTACTGTAATGTGGCTGCCCCTGTTTGGGCTACCACTGTGCAGACTACCAAGTCAAGATTGACTGTACCACCAGTTACCCCTGCTTTGTCACCTCCTGATGGTTGGTGGCAGCTAGTGAGAGGATTCCAAACTTCATCAGCAAAATAGAAGCCAGCTGTTGGGCCCTCTGGATCATCATCAGCACCCACCAACAGTGACTTCAGACAGACTCCTCCACCCAGTGAAGAATGGGCCTGCCCAAAAGCTGCCTCCAAGCAGCAGAACATAACTAATCCTACTGTAAAGGCCTAAGAGGTAAATGGGAAGAACTTCAACTGCTCATGGCTGAGACCCATTCAATCTGTGTTTGTCTGCAGAAGACTTTGCTGGGGGACCAGATATTTTCCCTACACAGGGGATATGCTGATATATTCTCACCCCCTCACCCTGCAGGGGGTCATCAGGGTTGCTGTATCATCTTCAACTGTTCTGATGTGCCTTTCATATCATTCTCCCCTCCAGGCAGTGGCAGTTCAGCTGCATCTGTGGAGGAGATACTCAGTATGTATACTCAGTATGTAACACCTATCTCCCATCAAATACCATTTTCCTTCGAGTGGACCTTGATGGATTAGCTCACAAGCTGCTCTGGCTGTTCATTCTCCTAGGAAATTTGAATGGAAGGCTTCCTTCGTGGGGGAATGTGTATCCAATCCAAGAGGTGGTGTCGATGGTGAAGGGCTGGGACCACTGTGTCCTCAACAAAGGAGATCCTACAGATTTACAAGTACAGTAAACCTTCCATAAGTTGAACCTTTAGAAGACGGAATCTTCGGTTAGCCGAACTCAGGCCGAGACCACATATGAAAGTAGGCCGAAATGCGAAAGTAGGGGGGAGAAATGGTGCCAGGCGGACACATGGCGCCAGTCTGCTGCTTGCTTTTGGAGATGGTAGTTGCGCCATTCTTACTGTCATCTAGTGCTGAGCAGTGCTTTCCTTTTGCCTTCTGCCTTGCCATGGAAGGTTAAAAGCTTAAAAGAAGTGATACTGGGACCTCTAGTCGTAAAGGAATGAAGCTAAAAAAAAAAAAAAAAAATTTGCGCCTGTGACTTAGTGTAGTGATCATGATTGAAGTTCAGTACTATTATTACTGAAAGTGTTACATTGCAGTAGTGATCATGATTGAAGTTCAGTACTATTATTACTGAAAGTGTTACATTGCAGTCTATTACAGTGATTACATTTAAGTTTAGTTCTTAATATAGAGTGAAATAAATACTGGGTACTGTTTAGAATTTACGTTAAAGTGTGAAGTCAGCCACCTCCACCACCTCCGTCTCCAAAACAAAACAAACTGCCGACGAATTTACTGCCTCTAACGAAAGGTGTTACACTGCAGTCTATTACAGTGATTACATTTAAGTTTAGTTCTTAATGTAGAGTGACATAAATACTGGGTACTGTTTAGAATTTACATTAAAGTGTGAACTCAACCACCTCCATCTCCAAAACAAAACAAGCTGCCAACGAATCTACTGCCTCTAACGAAAGGCAAATTATGTGCACTGAATTCTTTCTTTTTTGTCTTCCTTTATTAATTTATACAATGTATATGCTCCTTTACTTTAGTGTTAAGAAGACAAGTAATAAGTATTGTTTTTGCAACTTGGGGAGGTGAAAATCCATCTCCAACACACGCTGCCGGCGATCTGTACTGCCTCTGTGAATGATTTTCTACCAATTAACCACTTCAGTACTGTGACGTCTATTTCTACTTTATTTACGCTTCCTCTACCCGATTTTATGGCACTCAGGACTGGACTCATATACTGAAGGGGCTAACGAAGGCTGTACCGACCACGTGCACTTCCACAGATCCAACCTACACTGACTAAAATTGTCTGGTGGCAGCAAGAACAAAATGAAAATACACCCAGCACTGAAGGGGTTAAAGGTATATTAAATGCACTAAATTGTTTTTTGTCATAACTTATTTATTTATATATGCTTCTTTAATTTAGTGTTGAAAGGACAAGTAATAGGTATTGTCTTAGCAATTTTGGGGGGTGAAAATTCGGTAATTTAGCAATTTTGGGGGGTGAAAATTCGGTAATTTAGCAATTTTGGGGGGTGAAAATTCGGTAAGATGGAAAATTCGGTAATTCAAACCAGGGTAGAGCCCCATATAGTTCGGCTTATGAAGGGTTTACTGTACAGTGGTTCCTGTACTTCTGATCCGGTTACATTCCAAGAAACTGATTGTAAGTGGAATTTATTGTGTTGAAAATACATTCAATACACCAAACCAACCGAAAATCAGAGCCTAGCCAAGCCTACCTTAAATGTGCTTAGAACACTTACATTAACCTACAGTTGGGCAAAATCATTAATACAAATCCTATTTTATAAGAAATTGTTGAATATCCCAAGTAATTTATTGAATGCAGTAAAGGTATACCTCAATATATGATACCTCTAGATGCGATACCCCGGCTTAACCCCTTAACCGCGGGTCGTCAATTCCGTGATGCTCGGGCGCAATGAATCATACCACGGGGCATCACTTTTGTGATTCTGTGTTGTTTTGAATTCACCTGGGCTTTCAGGTGGTGACTTGTATCATCTATCAGCACTGCCAATGTCCAACAATGGTCAGAGTTGCTAATGTCATCAGTACCCCCATCCACTGTTGACAATTTAGCCATTTTTCCCCATTCTAGACTCCCCTCCCTACCTCTCCTCCATTACCCGCTCGTGTCGTCTGCTCAGCTGCTCTGCGCTACGCAAATCTTCCCTGGATTTTTCCACTGATTTCATCCATTGAAATGAGCCCTATGCCCTATTCTTATACAAAATAATATATACAGTAGGTGCGCAAAGTGTTGACGCCATCTTAAAAAAAGAAAACATTCTTGTGGTAAGCAAGGAGAAACAAATAAATTAACACTCACCATTGAATTTAGTATTTACTGGTATTCCCCTTCACCTTTATTATCTTCTTAAGGCGTCTGAGGAGACTGATGGCGTAGTTTTGCAGAACAGACGGACTAAAACTGCTCCATAGCTGCAGCCTCAAGTTTAGGCAAAGATGATGTGTCCATACTACGCAGCTGCCGCTTCATGTGCGCCCATAAATTCTCAATGGGATTGATATCTGGGCTGTTTCCGGGCCAATCTCGAATAAAGGGAACCTCACAGTCTGTTAGCCACTGTTTCACTGACTTTGCAACATGTGCAGGGGCAGAATCTTGCATAAATACTCTTGCCTTGGTTTTATCAAAAGAGTCACTTAAAACATCACATAAGAGCTCCAAATAATTGTTCTGGTTCACTTTTTCATTTGCAGGTAGAATTACCAACCTAC
>JAGKTI010016263.1:696-19605 GCA_018397915.1 Birgus latro
CTTAAGAACACCTGATTTACAGATAATCCAGTAAGTACCACAGGAAAGCAGCACTGTATAGGAAAATGGTACGTGAATTATTGCTGAAGCCTTGAAGAAACTTTGCAAATTAGAAGTTCTGTAATCACGAGTTAAAAAAGGCTCTACTAGTCGTACGTTTTCCTTACATAGTTGACTTTTGAAAATGCACACAAACATAAGTTTTTCATCCATCAAGTGAAAACGTTCAATTTCGATGTTAGAAAAGCGCTGAATTTGTGTGAGGCTATGAGATGAATATAGTCTGCTGAATGAAGATGAGTTTTCCAGTAGGGGAACAAATGTGTGACAGAGTTAATGAAGTGACGGGAAGCTTATGTCGGTTAAAATGTTAAGTGCATTCTGCTTGCTGAAGAAATATGAGTCTAGAATTAAATGTGCTTCCAATTAACGCTACTGGATACTGATGATCAATCACTGAGCATAAAAATTATTATGAGTTTACGATGCACAAATAAATGGGAAAAGTGTGTGATCGCTGAGGATGAAAATAAAAGAATAATCATAAAAGTAAAGGATACCAAAAAAATAAGAAAAAAGAAAAAGAAAGAAAGAAAAAAACCTGATTAAAGAAAAGGGTAAAAACAGAGGAAGCATTATTAACATCAGGTTTGACCACTTCACTACAATGACGTGTTTGTTAGTATATTCCTACTACTTCCAGACTTCATTCTACAATTAGCGGTAAATGTCTGGTAGTACATGGATTGCATAGAGCCTTCTCTGTAAGAAGCCTTTGCTTAAGTTATGTATAACCATAATTAATAATAAACTATATCATACGGCGTCTTGTCGTAAGGGTCATTTTTTGGGCTGCACTGAGATTCTTACCTGCGAATTGTCCTCTGTCATAACGTGAAATATAACACGAAGTTCTTTAATTTTTGCCACAACATTAAAATTATGGCATTTTTTCAGTAAGCCTCAGGTTTCTTTTTGAGCACAGTATAATCGCCCTACTTCAATTAGAGGCTTCACCGAACCATTTCAGAGGTTTGCCACCAAGTGTTCTAGCGTCGCCCAGCCTCGATTAAAATATTTTTGCTGGGTTTTAAAGACCTGTGAAACTGTACGTAATACTAAGTTAACAATAATATTGCTATTTATAGGAATCTTTTTTCCTATTCAATCAAGTGCATATATATACTTGTAAAGAAAGAATACCCAAGCTTTCGGAGAATCGTAATCTATCTTAGACTTTGGACTAAAATAGTGTGTTGTCTATTTACATATACTGTATTTGAATAAATTGTGTGCACTAAGTAAAAGGAGATTACCTTCAGGTCCTATGACGTTTGTGTTTTAGCATACTTTAAAGAAGTTACCTGTTCCACTGAAAAATGTTTTTAACAAATACTTAGTTAATGAATCAGCCATATTATTCAAAACAAAACGGCATCATGGTATGACACTTTAACCACAGCTGGGTGCGGGGAGGAGTTGGGTGTAGTACACTTACAAAACTGTGCAATGGAGTCAGGGTGACATATAAAAGAATAGACCATTCCTGAAATTACGGAAGTTTCTCAAAGAAAGAGGTGTGTCAGAAATTTTTCGCACCCTTTTCTAAAGCGTGTTAGACTAACAACAAATATTAAATTTAAATACTAGGAGTCTCTTAGGAAATTAGGGTATAATTACTACTCTAACTCACCATTAATTATCTCCTTATATCCTAGCTAGTCCCCCTGATTTGGCCAAATCATAAAGGTTACTTAGCTAGATAGAGTCGGAATAACAGATGACAACGGGCTTGAGGTCTCGGTCGGTTGCCTGGTCCTTTCTAAGTGTCCTTGGTGCGATTTGTACGATGTGCGGTTCGTACTAGCTTTAGGAACAGGAAAAAAAAAAAATAGCGTCTCTCTCCTTTCGTAGGATTCAGAGATGCCAAATATTGTTCAGTTACAGTTACCTAAATACAGTGAATAACTTCATGAAATATACAAGGAAAATCCAACTTAAGTTAATCTTAGTTTTAAATAAAACTAAAGCCATATATTCACTTTATCTATGTCAAGCTTTTTTCTTTTTTTTTTTTAAGATTTGCCACACTGGTGTGGCACGGGCTCGGGGTGGAGAGCCCGTCAGAGGGTGGCAGTAAGTAAACAAGGGGGCGTCCTCTGCATGGCGACAGAGGACGCTTGGGGGGGGGGGGGGGGGGCAGAGCCCATCCCCCGGACAAATATATACCAGTGCAGTGGCTGGAGCTTTGTTAGGCCGTCCTCCGTTTTCCCATCAGGACTCTGCGTCATCCTACTATGCAGGCACAATCATGGAAATGGAAACTTTCTAAGTATTTACACGTATTTACAATATAGTTGTCCACAAAGGTTAAATGCAGTAACATTTAATTTATTAATAGTAAGAATTATTAACCACAACTAGAACGCAATCTCCGGGTGAAAAAAAAAAAAAAAAAAACGCTCTAATTAGTCATAAACGTTTTCTGTTTTTTCATTTGCTTTCAACAGGGAAACTATTTTAAAAGGTAAAGAGTGCAACTGCTCTGGGGGAAGATATTTCCCACAGTTTTGGGACCGGGCGAAAAATGATAGTATCATGTAATATGATCCCTAGCCAGGAGTTCTCAACAAATCTCGAGAACCCTGTGCTGCAGCCCTTCTAGATCGCGCATCGTGACCCAATCGTTCTCCATCATTCTCAGTCTCGGGGGTAGCAGTTAACTCAAGAGTCACCAATTATCAATGGTTTTTATATTGATATGTCCCCTACATTAATCTTTAAGTCTCAGCACCCCCTCCGAATCTGAATGTGTGGAGATGACTTTAGCTAATAGTCAATTGGATCTTGGTTGTTCTATTTTTACTAAGACCAGATCTCCCATGTTTTTGACTGACTTGTTGCTGGCAGCCTGAGCTCCAGAAAATCTCTCTCATAGGCTCAGAAGATAATCGTTGCCCCAATTTCTATTCCAGGTGTCCATACTTTTTTCAAACGTTGATATCCCTCACACAGATGTTGTCCTAGTTCATTATTCTCTATCTTGGGATCATCTACTTCCTCTTGAATATCCACACAAGGCACTCGTTGGAGCTTTCTGTCATACAACAAATGAGCTGGTGTAAGCACTTCAATTGATACGCTAATGTCATCCAGATAGGTTAAAGGTCTATCATTAATCCTAACTTCAGTTTCAGTTATTACTGTTCTCAGCTCCTCTCTAGTGATCTTAGTTCTGTGTAAGGTTTTCCTAAGGCAGTTCTTCAAAATACACTACTAATCATCCGTTCAGTGAATCCATTTTGCCACGGGGCTCTAGGAGATAAATTATGAACTGCCAGGTACAATTTCGGATTCTCAGCGTCGACTTAACTTTGGGGTCATTCATTATGTTTAAAATTCGAGGTGATGCTCCAACGAAATTGGTTCCGTTGTCTCTTATTAATTTACTAGGACAAGACCTTCTAGCTGCAAATCTGAATATGTTCAAGAATGTCTCTGAACTTAAATCTTCTGCCATTTCTGGATGGACTGCCCTTGTGTAAGTTTAAGTAAATAAACATATATACACCTTATTGGGAGTACCCTCATCCGTAACAATTATAGCCCCTGTGTGATCAACTCCAGTTACCTTGAAGGACCGAATAACATTTACCATATCCTTTGGTAAAGCAGGTGGTCCTGGATAGTCATATGGTCGTTGTTCATACCTTCTAAATATACTGCAACTCTTGAGATATTTCTTTACAACCTGTCTACCCTTAAGAATCTAATACCTTTCTCGAACTTGGGCCAAAGTCTGCAGCACACCTCCGTAAAGAGTTAACTCATGGGCTTCCTTAACAATTAATTGTACAAAATAAACATCCTTGGATAACAATATAGGATGTCTAGTTTGGAGGGGCAAATCAGCCTTTACTATTCTGCCATGGCATCTGATTAGACCCTTTCTGTCTAAGAATAATTCTGAATCTCTTATCAGCTTATTATTGTTGTTAGTGCCTTAGCATAAATGGTCAAAAATCTCTCCGTAATATTTTCTTTGAAGCTTTTTCAGCCAATATTCCATGGGATCAAACTCCTTAAACCCCACTCTCTTATTGATAAAAATCTACTAATGTCGATCACATCTGGCTCAGGTAATACAGGATCCAGGTTTACAACACTAACCTCAGCAATACTGTACTGTTTCTGCTCAGGTCATTTTTTAGTAAGTAACCATTTAGGACCCTTAAACCACATGTCATATTTGATCAATCTCTTTACTGTCGATCCTCTCGAGAGCGGATCAGCTGGATTTTGCTTGGAGGATACATGCATAAATTTAAATCTGGAAGACAGTTCTTTGATGATCTTCACTCTATTTCGGACGAAAGGAATTTTACTGTCTTCCTTTCCTATCCATTAAAGACAAATCTATCTGTCAGCCCATATATAAATATCCTCAAACTGGGTATCAAAAGTAGTGGCTAAATACCTGCCTAATTTAGTTCCTACTTCTAAGGAAACCAATTTCATGTGAGGTAGGGTTCTTCCTTTAATTGGTGCAACTCTGGCTTTGGACATAATGATCTTACTATCATATCCTGTTGCACAATAACCTACTTCTCCATATGCCTTTTGAAAAGCATTACAAAATACATGCATATGTGACTGCTCGTTACTGCTTATCTTCCTGGGAATAAATATGTTTGATGTAATTCAAATTCCTTTCTAATGTTCCCATTCTTTGACATATGTCTCACCTAATTCAGTGTTTCAATCCAACTTTTCTTACCAGGCCTCCTGTGCTAAACATTTGCCCCTAATATCTATAGGACTGACCAATCCTAATAGGCCAAATAACATGGAGACCTGACTTAACAAGGACTTCTTGGTGAGAGAGACGTCTGAGAAGTTAGTTGATTTTAGACTTATTTCTTCGGCCCTTGTATCCCAGTTATGACCCAACACATTTTGAGTTTTTGGAATGTCAATATTTGGATAGTCCTCTCGTATTCTCTTCCTTAAAAGCGGTGAATTTGCCTTCCCACATTCGGAACTGGCAACTTCATAAGTGTTCAATGCTTCCGTCTCTGTGTTAGCAACACCTTGTAAATTATCCACATAGAAGGCCTGCCCTATTTCTGGGCATTTGGCATTTTCAAATGATTCTTCAATGTGTTGCACGGAAGGAAAAGACTAGTACAACAGCCAAAAAGCATCCATCGGAAACAATTAGCTTTCACAGGACTACCCTCGTTTTGAGGGTCTTGAGGCCAGAGGAATTTTTTAAATTTCCTATCCTCTTCTCTCAACCCTATTCTGAGAAAAGCCTTACTAATGTCTGCTGTATAAGCATAAGGTTACTCTCTATATCTTAATAACATATTCCTCAACTTCTCTGTTAGTGTAGGTCCACAGTATAGGCAATCGTTCAAGCTAGCTGATCCTTTGGACGCTTTACTGCTACAATTGAAAACTGTCATTATGGGAGTAGTTACTGAATCCTCGTATACAGCATGATGTGGTAAATAATGTCCATTTTTATGGTTAACAGGGAATTCTACCTCTATACATTTATTCTTCAACTGATCTTTGATAATATTTTCATATATGGTTAGATGTTCTGGGTTGTCTCTCAACTTTCTTAGAAGAGAATTTAACTGAGCCTTAGCTGCCTGGTAATTTGTTGGTAACTCCGAATGGTTTAGTTTCCATGGAATTCCAGCCAGTACTGTCCATCTCTAAATTCCACAGACTGATCATACAAATACAAAGTTATTTTATCTTCAGGGGTTTGTTCTTCAGAGTGTATTCCTACATTATCTAGGTCCCACAATTTGTGTGCAGGTTCAATTTTCTCATCCAGGAAGTAATTTATCTGAGTAGGTTCTAATTCTGCACCTATTCTTGCTACCAACAACGACTGTGTGGGAGTAACAAATACTGAGTCTACCAATTTGGCCTCTTCTCTGGCTTGCTTTGGAAAAGGCAATTGACCCATGATAAGATTACCTCCTGGACTCTTGAGCAGTTGCACTTTTTTCTTAAAAGTCGTATATAGGAATCTTCCACAGTAATCTGAACCAATTATCATTTATATGGGACTCACAGTATCTGATTTCACATTCTGTTAAGCTAACCTTATCCCTGAGCTCTGTAGATGATCAGAGGAGGTTTCCTTCAGTACCTTTATATATATATATACTTGTTTCCATCTTATTCAGTACAGCTGCTGTTATACGGCATTTATACCTGCCAAGTTGTATTAAAGGTCTGACTAAATCAAAGGACTGTGCTTCCTTAGTAGTTAAGTATCCTGTAATGGCTAGATGTACTTTGCCGATAATAGTTAACCTTAAATTCTCCAAAATGTCTGCAGAAATGAAGGTTTTCTGTGCACCCGCATCAAAAGAGTACATGCTAGTATACTTCTATTTTTTATCATTACTTTCAGACCTGCAATTGGAACTGCAGCTGGCATTGTTACTGGAGTGTTTTCTTTCGCAACCGTCTTACTGACACTTGCGGTTTAAGGAACCTCATACCTGATCATTCGTGGGTACAAAGCACTGTGATGATGATTACCTCTTTTGCACTTGAGAGAAAGATTTCAGTTGCTCTTACAGTCCGTGGAAATGTGTCCTGAATTCATGCAAATCATACAACACCCCAATTCCTGCAGCCTCACTGTTCTAGAAGCGTTTTCTGGATAACTCTGACAAGATACATTGGAATGTTGTTCACTAAAAACACACACAAACACTCCTGTTCTTTACCATGGAAGTTTTTACCTCCATCTTTTCAGCAGATTGTCCATTCCTTGTCTTTAATACTTTCTCCTCAGGTTTTAAGGAGCTAAGAAAGTGCCAACCACTTGTTTAGTTACAGAATTAGCCGTCCCCAACTTAGGTTTCACAGCCAGTTGGATAGTGGTTCTTTTCCTTATTACAGCCCTGTGTTTATTTTCAGCGGGCTTTACCGTTCCTTGCAAATGTTTACTAAGTTGCATTAAGTCTTCCTCAATCTTCTCAGAGGAGAAATATCCTTTTGGTACCTACCATACAAGGCAACCTTGGTTCTAGGTAGCAGCTTTAAGGATACAATTCTAGACAGCACCCAATCTGTTCCTTGTACATCTTTGTAAGTACATAAAGCTTGTAAATTACAACTTACTGCAATTCGAAAGTATTGCAAGCAATCAAAATCATGCTTAGGTATGGGTAATTCAGTTAGAGTCTTCAGTAACTGGGTAATGACCTGCTCCTTATCATCATAATTCTGTCTAAGAATAGTCAAAGCAGCCTCATACTTATTTTCTTCAATAGGTAATTCCTTATCATCTTGTAAGACGTGCTCTTGACCTGTCCTAACAGACAGGAGAGTTTTCTTACAATGGAGAGGTCTGCTGTGTCATGGACTAAATATTTAAACTGACCCGAAAAGGATCTCCAATTTTACACCCCATTAAACTCTGGGAGTGTAGTTAATGGTAGTGCAGCTTTACTTCGCAGTTTCACAACTTAAGTTTCTGTGGTGGTATTAGCAAATTTTGACTTAGCTTCACGATTGTTATATATTCCTCTAAATTACGTTCATATCCGCCCCTCTCCCGGTGATGATTCATCATGCCTGGAACCACTGTCTGACTCTCTTCTTCATTTCTGTAACATTCACGGCCTTTCTTCTAACTTTCTTTCTGTGGAACACCACCTCTCCTCCTCTAAATCTCACCTTCTCTTCTTAACAGAGACTCAGCTGTCTGAGGCAACTGACAGCAAACCCTTTTCTATATCCTCCTACTTTCTCTATACTCATTTCAAAGCCAAAGGTGGTTGTTGTGTATATGTATGCAACGACCTATCTTGCTCTCGTATTCCTGAGCTTGATTCTTCTGAATTCTCCACTCTCTGGCTTCGGCTCTCCTGTCAATTTCTGACTAAATATATCTGCGCTGTTTCCTTATTGCCTTATTCAACTGACTATCAAAAATCTTCGAATATCTTACTTCTACGATGGAACACATTCTATCCATTTCTCTTCTCTGAAATCTCCATTCTAGGAGATTTCAATGTTCATCACCACCTTTGGCTCTCCTCTCCTTTCACTGATCCACCTGGTGAACAAGCCTACACCACAGCAGCTTGTATAGCACCCTACCAATATCCCTGACTGCCTTGGAAGAGTTCTAACATACTTGACCTCTTCCTTACAACTAATCCTTCTGCTTACATTGTTAATCTTTTCTCTCCTCCGATCATAACCTTATTACCTTAACCTGTCCTATCGCTCCGGTGCGGCCCGTGGACCCTCCAAAGAAACGTTGTCTGTGGCACTTTGGAGCTGCAGATTGGGGGGCCATCAGGCAGTGCTTCTTTTATTTTCCCTGGAATGATTATTGCTTCCATGGCCGGGAGCCATCTGAGTGTGCCTTACGCATTGCAGAGGTTATTCTCTCGGGCATGGAAGCATACATTCCTTTCTCATATCCTTTGACTAATGCAAGAAAGCCTTGGTTTAATCACGCTTGTTCTAATGCTGTCCGCAACAAGTAGAGGGCCTATAAAAGGTAACGGAGCCAATCCACCCCTGAATCACATCTTTCTTATGTTTCTGCCCGGAATCGTGCTAAGTCTGTTCTTCGCTCTGCTAAAAATAATTTCATCCGCACTAAATGTTCTCAACTCTCCAACTCGAATTTTTCCCATTCCTTCTTGCACCTTGCCAAAAAGCTTTCTAACAACTTTACCTCATCATCCTTCCCTCCTCTTTTCACCTCAAATTGCTCTGTGGCTATTTTTTCTACTGATAAAGCAGATCTCTTAGCTCAGACTTCTCCAGTTCCACCTTAGACGATTCTGGCGCTGTTCCTTCATCACTTCCCCCCTCTGACTAACTCATGGCTGACATCAAAATTTCTTCAGCTGATGTATTTTCTGCCATCACTGGCCTCAATACTAACAAGGCATATGGGCCTGATGGAGTCCCTCCTGTTGTCCTCAAGAACTGTGCTTCTGTGTTTACACCCTGCCTAGGTAAACTCTTTCGCCTTCGTCTTTCAACTTGTACCTTTCCTTCTTGCTGGAAGATTGCTCTCATTCAACCAGTCCCAAAGAAGGGTGACCATTCCCAAGCCTCTAACTATCGTCCAATTGCTTTAACATCCTGTGTCTCAAAAGTATTCGAGTCTATTCTTAACTGAAAAATTTTAAAGCATCTTTCCTGTCACCACCTTCTTTCTGATCCTCAGTATGGGTTCCGTCAGTGACGCTTCACTGGCGATCTTCTCACCTACCTTTCAGACTCCTGATCATCCTCCTTTCGGGACTTTGGTGAAAGTTTTGCCATTGCACTTAACATTTCAAAGGCTTTCGATCTAGTCTTGCATAAATCTTTAATTTCCAAACTGCCCTCTTACGGTTTATATCCTCTATCTGTGCCTTCATCTCTAGCTTCCTTTCTGGTCTTTCTATAGCCGCTGTTGTAGACGGCCATCGTTCTTCTCCTAGATCTATCAACAGTGGTGTTCCTCAGGAGTCTGTCCTATCACTAACTCTCTTCCTTTTATTCATCAATAACCTTCTAAGCTGTACATCTAACCCTATCCACTCGTACGCTGATGATTCCACCCTTCCTTCACCTTTCCATTCGGTTCCCGCAACGTCCATCTCAGCAGTTACTTCAACAAACAAGGGATGAGGCTATGGCACACCTAATGTCTGACCTGGCTCGTACCTCTGACTCGAGTAAAAATAATCTTGTTGTTTTTAATGCATCAAAGACTCAGTTCTTACACCTGTCAATCCAACAAAATCTTCCGCAAGAGTACCCTTTAATGTTTAATAATGTCCAGCTTAATCCTGCTTCATCCTTGAACATGCTTGGGGTTTCATTCACTCGGGATTTATCTGGGGAAGAACATATTACATCTCTTGAGAAATCTGCTTCCAATTGACTAGGTGTGCTAAGCTGACTCCGAACGTTCTTTACCCCTGCACAATTGTTGACATTTTACACGGGTTTTATTCGCCCCTGTTTAGAGTACAACTCTCATGCGTGGGGAGACTCCCCACATACAGCTCCTCTCAATAGGGTGGCGTCAAAGGCTTTTCGTCTCCTTAACTCTCCTCCTCTTACTGGCTCCCTTCAACCTCTGTCTCTTCGCCGCAGTGTTGCATCTTTATCTCTTTTCTATCGCTACTTCAATGGTCACTGTTCCTCTGAACTGTCTGATTGCAACCTTTCACTCTACGAGGGGCACGTAGCACCCGTCTAGCAACAACCTCTCATCCCTTTTGTGTCTAACTCTCTAATGCAAAAGTTAACCGTTACTCCCAGTCCTTCATTTATGCAACTGGTCAACTCTGGAAATGTCTTCCTCTGTCTGTATTTCCTACTTCCTATGATCTCCAGTCTTTTAAACTCAGTGTGTCCAGGCATCTCAAAATGAATGGATCTTGAATTTGGCTCTCTTTTGTATTGGTTTTGCTTTTTTCTTAAAAGGAACAGTTTCCGGGCCCCATTGTTTTTGGTTCCTTCTTCCTTCCATAAAAAAGAAAGTAATAAATAAAATCTGGCAATTTCCAACTCCAACACATCTTTGTCATCATCTTGCACTACTGCTGCTTCTAAATTAGTGTAGCTTTTTTCATACTTAGTCCGTCTGTCTATTAATATGTTCAAAAGACATTCCCTTGACAGAGGTATTTCCCCTAATACCTACTTACAGTCATTTACAGCTCTCGTTACCCATCCTGTCTTACCACTAGTTAACTTCTGTAACAAGGAAATAGACATTTTGGCCGATTTCTTATTTACACTTTAAATTCTTATTATTGCAATTTAATTCCCAAATAAGTTTAACCGATCCCAGAAACAGCTGATCACATTAAATTTTGATGATTGTAGGGAAGGGTTTTTCTTTTTAAACCTATTTCCCTGAGCTGTTAAACTGCTTGGGTTATGCCTTCATCTCAACAATCATATCTAAAATAAACTAAATTTCTCTGAGCTCAGAAGCAATTGGTTCATAAGTATTTCACTGGACTCCCTCCAAAAAAGATAGTAAGGTTTCTCTCTCGCGAATCCCACACGGCACATAGACGCTCAGCATTCGTAAGGGAACCAGCTTTTCCACCCGGAGTTCCGTGTCTGACACTCTACCATGCGGAGTCGAACCCATGAATCCAACCTGGAACTCTTCTAAAGCCTCAGCACACATCTGTATTCCTCACTCGTGGCACCAAAATGTCAGAAATTTTTGCACTCTTTTCTAACGAGTATTGGTCTAACTAAAAATATTAAATTTAAATACTACGAGTCTATTAGGAAATTTGGGTATAATTAATACTCTAACTCACCAGTAATTATCTCCTAATATCCTAACTAGTCCCCCCAGTTTGGCCAAATCATAACGGTTGCTTACCAAGATAAAGTCTGAATAAGAGATAACAACGGGCTTGAGGTCTCAGTCGGTTTGCCTGGGCATTTCCAAGCGTCCTTGGTGTGATTTGTACAATGTGCGGCTCGAACGAGCATCAGGAACAAAAAAAATGGCGAGTCTCTTTCCCGTCATAGGAATCAGAGATACCAAATATTATTCAGTTACAGTTACCTAAATACAGTGAATTACTTCATGAAATATACAAGGAAAATCCAACTAAACAAGTTAATCTTAGTTTTAAACTAAAGTAAAGCCATATATTAACACGATCTATGTCAAGATATGTTAGACCTTCCTCCGTTTTCCCATCAGGGCACCACGACTTTCTACTATGTAGGCACAGTCATTACAATGGAAACTTCCTAAGTATTTACATGTATTTACAATATAGTTTTCCTCAAAGGTTAAACGTGTGGCATTTAATTTATTAATAATAAGAATTATTTACCACAACTAGAATGCAGTCTCTGGGTAAAAAAAATAAAAAAAAACGCTTGAATTAGTCATAAACGCTCTCTGGTTTTTCCTTAGCTTTCAACAGGGACAACTATTTTTAAAGATAAAAAGTGCAACTGCTCAGGGGGAAAATATTTTCCACAAGGTGAACCAAGTTCGGGGTACAACAAGGAAAAGCTGAAACAGATATCATTGTGCACTTTAATAATCTGTCTCTCTGTTTCTTGGAAGCTTTTTAGTGACCAATTCTTGTAGGCGAGCAGTTCTGGGAAAGGATGGGATAAAGATGGTCTATTTTCATCCCGCTCTAGAAAATGTCTCGAACAGATTGCATGGTTTCTCGTGGCCTTCTTCCCAAGTTGTCGCCTGTACCTTTCTTCCCACAGCTTTCTTCACATTGGTTCCTTTTTTTGAGATGGAAATCTTGCCCATCCGTTCACGTCAGCTATATAAGCACAGCTTTTGGCGCTATTCGTAGAGTCCGAGTTGCAATCAGCAAATACACACACAAATTTCGTCATGTTAGACTTAGGCTGCAAGATCATCCAGACACAGGGTTGCCAGGTCAGAAACTGCCAACCCGCCGAGTTCCTCTCCAAAACCCGCCCAATCCCGCCAAAATGTCGTCATTCTCACCCGCCCAAAAACCGCCTTGACAGTAATTACAGATTAATAATATTAGGTTTACAGATGAGCAACAAATGACATGAAAAATATTTATATTTTATACAACCTTCATACATTAGCAGCACCTTAGTCATATATGAGGAAAAAACTAATTAACATTAAATTAACGCTAAGGAATTATCAACCTTTTTCACATATTAAGGGATAAGAACATATGAATATAAAAATCAAGCAGTTCCTCTAACACTGATGGCCCAAGCACGTTATTTATCAAAGCAGTGCTCAGTTCTATGAATAGAAAGGTCCTTTGCTGAAATAGTTTTCACTGCTTCACCCAGGTGATCAATTGTACTTATGCTTGAGCGACGGGCAATATGTGCAGATAATTTGAGCTCCGCAATTTTCACCCTTGTCTTCTTTCACTTATGTGATGCCTGCATCAAAAGTGTTCTTGTGGCGGAAAAGGGAAGAGTATTTTTCTTGTACTTTTATGTTGCACACTGATCTTTCAAATCTGCATGGTGGTCTCTCAAGATTGTTTTACAACATTTGCAAAATGCCGTTCTTTCATCGCCTGGGACACTATCAATCCATTCTCGCAATGCATTTTCTTTTCCCAGCTTTTATTGTATTTTCTGTTATACTTTGCGTATTTACCCATTGTCTTCCCAATTCCACTATCCAGCAAACCTCCCTTCAACTGCTCCCCGACTAAAACTGAAATGCTGCCTCTCTTATTTTACCACCACAGCATACATGTCCCCCAGGCCCTGTGACCTGTGTTTGAATGTGGATTAGGGAAGTTATTCCAAGGGAGGGCTGGGCTGGGTGCTAATGGTTTGGTCAGTTCCACCCACCACCTGCCCTCTTGACCTCCCCGGTCACCCTCGTTTTTGCTAAGAGACGAGAGTTACAGTAAGGCTAATTCAGTAAGGTTAATTTAACAAATGCCCTCTCTAACTGAATCCGCCGAAAACCCGCCAGTTAAGATATAAACCCGCCAAAAAACCGACCAACCGCCAATGTAAAATTTTACCCGCCAACCTCAATTAAATACCGCCCAATCTGGCGGGAAATCTGCCAACCTGGCAACTCTGTCCAGACATCCTGCAGGTATTGTTTTGAAATTTCACACGTCAGGCAGGGAAGCTTATCGAAGGCGTTGCCAAATCAGTGGCTTCATATCTATTTTCTCTTGTGGATACGAACGATTGACAAACATTTTAATCACTGTTATCTTGCTTGATTTTGTAAAATTGCCTAGGTTTTGTCTCTACGTTATAATTACAGAGATGAGTAAACTGACGAAAGCTGAGTTTACAAAATGACATATTTTATGTACAAAATCAAAAGGCTCCCATATTGTAATTTCTTTGTAGCATATCATGCCAACTGGGTAATTGGATGAGTTTAATATGTTTTGGGGTGTTATAATTTGTGTCAGAATTAAAAAGAAATTAAGCACTGGCTAGTTTGCAATTGCGTACCCCGCATCAGAGCTAGGCGATGGAAGCGATCCTAGTGGCATATTTGTTAAACAGGATCTGGTACATAATGTAGGCGGTAATACGAAACCAAATAGTATACTTCAAAGAAGTATTCAGTGTATGGGAATGGGGAAAGCGAGGGGAAATTCAAATAGTGAGGGAGGGCAGCGTTGGGGAGGGTAAGTTAAGGAGAGTGCGGAGGTGAAGAAGGGCAGGGTGGGAGAGGGTAAGTGAGGGTGATTGGAGAGTGCAGGGGAATGTGGAACGTAGAAGGGAGAGCAGAGAGTGAGGGGTGAGGGAGGATAGGGTGATTACGGCTGAAAAACAGGGAAGGGGAACAAAAAATCTCTTGAATAACCCATGATAATTGAAACTGACTGGAAAGCTGATTTAATCAATAAAAAAGTATTACGACTGTCAGTGAGGTGTCTTGTAGCTGCTTACAAGCATCCCCACATTTTAATATGTCCCCGACTATAGGCTATAAGTGATCGAGCTGTAGATAGGCAATTAAGCAAGGAAATGAGTTGTAGTGTTTATTTTTCTATACACGGAAGAAGGAATCAAAGGCCACAAGCCAGCAAGAATGTTCCCTCCAAGAAAAAAAAAAACATAGAGCCAAATTTAAGATCTGTTCATTTCAAGGTGCCTGGATGCACTGCTTTTGAAAGACTGGAGGTCATAGACAGTAGAAATACAGACAGAGGAAGAGAGGAAGACCTGTTGCATGCATGAAAGACTGGGAGTTAAGGTTAACTCTTGCATTAGGGAGTTGGACAGAAAAGGGATGAGTGTTTGTTGCTCGACGAGTGTTACCCATCCGCTGTAATGGTGGAGGAATGCAAGCAGACAGTTCAGATTAGAAGTGACCATTGAAGAAGCAATAGAAACGAGATAAAAATGCAACAGTGCAGCAAAGAGACAGAAGTTGAAGGGAACTAGTAAGAGGAAGTGAAATAATATGATGACAAATTGTTGACTCCACCTTGTTGAGAAGAGCTGAATGTGGGGGGCCTCCTCACACATGAGAGTTGTACTCTGCCCAGGGGCGTATTATACCCGTATATAAAGCCAAAACTGTGTAGGAGAAAAGAAGGCACGGAGTTGGATTAGCACACCTACTGTAATCTCTTAGAAGCAGGTTTTACTAGAAAGGGAATGTGATCTTTCCAGGAATAATCCTGAGAGAATGAAACCCCAACTATGTTTAAAGATGATGCAGGATTAAGTTGGATATTGTTATAAATTAGAGGATACTCCTGCGGAAGATTTTGACGTGTTGAAAGATGTAAGAACTGAGTTTTTGAAGCATAAAAACGACAAGATTACATACCCCCTAATCAGGGATAAGAGCCAAGTGAGCCTCATCCCTTGTTTGTTGAAGTAATTGCTGAGATGGACACTACAGGAAGTGAAGGGAAAGGTGAAGGGTGGAGTTATTAGTGTATGAGTGGACAGAGTTAGATGAACAGCTTAGAAGGTCATTAATAAATAGAAAGAAGAAAGTTGGTGATATGACAGAACCCTGCAGAACACCACTATTGACAGCTCTAAATGAAAGGCGACCGTCTACAAAAGCAGCTATAGAACGACCAGACAGGAAGCTCGAGATGAAGGTACAGTTAGATGGATAGAAACCGTACGAGGGCAACTTGGAAAATTAAAGATTTATGCCAGACTAGATGGAAAGCATTTGAGATGGTCACCCTTTTTTAGGACAGGCGGAATGAAAGCATACTTCCAGCAAGAAGGAAAGGTACAAGTTGACCGATAAAGGAGAAAAAGTTTGCCTAGGGAGAGTGTAAGCACAGAACAGTTCTTGGGGACAACAGGAGGGACCCCATCAGGCCCATATGCCTGGCTAGTACTAAGGCCAGTGATGGCAGAAAATTCATCAGTTGAAGACATTTTAATGTCAGCCATGAGGAAATCAGAAAGGGGAAGTGATGGAGAAACTGTCCCAGAATCGTTCCAAGGTGGAATTGGAGGAGAAAGTGTGAGTGAGAAGCTCAGCTGTATTAGTAGAAGAAACAGCTAGATAGCCATCAGAGTGGAAAAGGGGAGGAAAGGATGATGAGGTAAAGTTGTTAGAAAGGTTTTTGGCAAGGTACCTGAAAGAGTAGGAAGAATTTGAGTTGGATAGTTGAGGACATTTAGTACGAATGAAATTATTTTTAGCAGAACTAAGAACGGTCTTAGCATGATTCTGGGCAGAAACTTAAAAAGAGATTAGATTTAGGGGTGGCCTGGCTCTGTTACTTTTCGTAGGCCCTGTCCTTGCTGTGGACAGCATTAGGACAAGTGTGATTAAACCATTTTTTTTTCTTTTGCATTAGTCACGGGATAAGAGAAAGTAATATATGCTTCCATGCCTGAGAGAACAACCTACATAATGCCCAAGACACACTCGGATGGCTGTCAGTCATGGGAGCGATAACCATTCCATGGAAAAATCACAAAAGAACTGCCTGAGGGCCTCCCAATCAGCAGCTCCAACGTACCACAGCCTCCGCTTCTTAATAGAATCCACAGGCCTTACTGGAGCAATAGGACAGGTTAAGGTGATAAGGTTGTTATCGGAGGAGCCCAGCGAAGAGAAAAGATTAATAGCATGACCAGAAGAATTAGTTGTAAGGAAGAGGTCAGGTATGTTAGACTCTCTCTCCGAGGCAGTCAGGGATACAGGTAGGGTGCTGCACAAGCTGCTTTAGGACATTAAGGATAGAAAATATGTTGACTTGTTCACCAAGTACATCAGTGAAAAGAGAGGAGAGCCAAAGATAGTGACGAACATTAAATTCACCTAGAATGGAGATTAATTTTCTCAGAAAGGAAAAAGTGATAGGCAGTGTTCCATCTTAGAAGTAAGCTAGTCTATGAATTTTTCATAGTCATTAGATGTAAGGGATAAGTAAATAACAAAAAGATATTTTGTCAGTGAATGACATAGGATAGCCGAAACCAGAGAGCAGAGCAGTGGTACTCAAATGGCGGACCGCGGTCCGAATCCGGACCCAGACGAGCTTTCGTGTGGACCCCAGCGACTTCCATCAATGAATATTCAGTATTCAGTATTCCCCTTAATATCTTTCAATGAATTTCGCGCAAAATATGGTTCAAATAAATTTCGCTTCATCCGGCTACCATTATAAACTATGTTTAGCTACTGGAGTAATACAAACCTGTTCATGTCGTGGCTATAATGGAGACTATTGAGACTAATGATTAACAAAGACGCCGCTGTTTTCTCCAGCTATTCTAGGTGCTCACATTAATCATAGTAGCGAGAGTTTCATATTTGTAAACAGCATATTATCAAAGTCATCTCATCAGGATTACATATTGGTAACAAGAGGACAGGAGTTCTCGTTGCAAGAATACTGTACTGTATTTAATAAGCTGCACTGCATGTACCCACAGACTGCTGCCATTAGCCTGTTCAAATGATCAGTTGACAGAGGGATACTGACAGATGTTAGACTGTTCTTTGGTACACGGTATGGTGCTAAAGTGGTGGTGCAAGTGCTAAAGTGACTATGCTTATATAAGGAAGGAAATGGTAATTTGTTCAATAGTAGAGTTTCATTTAGTTTTTCTGAGAAGTTGGGAGTGTGGAGAGTAGATTCATCTATTTTACTTAACCACTTTACTAACAGGAGAAGGGAATATCTACTTTAAACCTGATTTTTACTTTGGTCAGGGTGGTAACTTCCAGCACAGTCTCATTATATTAACATAAATGAAAGTGTTTTATTGCATTAGTGATAAATACAAGATTTTTCATCCGGACCTCTGCCACAAAGAAAGATAACATGATTGAACCTTCAAAGAAATTAACTGAATAACCCTGGAGTAGAAAATTCAGAAAATTCAAGTTCAGGAACGCGAGACCAAGATATGTTCATATGTGCATATACACAACAGCCACCTTTGGCTTTGAAATAAGTATAGAGAAGGTAGGAGGATACAGAGAAGGGTTTGGCATCACTTGCCTCAGACAGTAAAGTCTCTATGGGGAACAGAAAGATGAAGTTTAGCAGAGGAGAGGTGGTGTTCAACAGAGAGAAACTTAGAGGAAAAGCCGCCAATGATGCAGAAATGGAGAAGTGAATCAGACAGTGGTTTCCAGGCATGTCTCTTGGCCGTCACCAGAAGAGGGGCGAATGGTGGAGGCTTTTATGGTACAGCCCCCCCCCCCCCCCCACTGGGGACTCCGAGGCTTGGTGTTGAGTTGACATTCTTAAAATTTTGAGTAGGAAGTGTACTGTGTAATGTGCACGTAGTTTGATGTTAACAGAGAAACTTGTATTGGAGAGCATGTTGGCCTACTCTCTGTGTTACCGAAACAATGAAAAAAGTTCAGCAGCTCTTCTCGAGGGCTGATGTAACGGGAGCTCCAGCATTACCTGCTATCGGCTTTCCATCCACGTTGGGAATACCGCTCTGTTCAAATGGTTCCACTGTCTCCTTTAATCCGATTTTGACAATACTTTATGAAATGGTTGAAATCAGTCAAGTGACTGACCCGATTTCTTTTTAGAACAAAATGTTGCGTGGAAAAGTCAATTTCACAATTAGGATCAGTTTCTGAGCAAACTTGGTGGAAAGCTTAAGGGTAGGTTAGGAATGAAAACAGTTGATTTTCAGAACAATCAGTCGAAGGTCAAGGATGCAGGGCACGGTCAAATGTCATAACCACTAGGCAAGGTTAATCTGGGCAGGCCTGACCTAATTAAAACTGCACGTAGTACATGAGCTGAGGGTAATTCAGAGATTTAAGCTTAGAACCTTCTCACGTCTATTGTCCTTCATAAAAGGCAGTAAATAAATCAATCAGTAAAATAAATGTCAGTCAATTGGCGAAGATTATCGCTCTTTTGCAGCTTATTTCCCTTACCTCACTGGAAGATTAAG
>JAGKTI010016264.1:0-19604 GCA_018397915.1 Birgus latro
GAAACTTTTCCACTAAAGATCTAAGAATGAATATCTGATCTACACAACATCTTCCCTTCCTAAAGCCTCCTTGTTCTTCTCCAACTATTTCCTCTGTTACTTCCCTGACTTTGTCAGTAAGTATCCTACCACATACTTTTCCTATTACACTAAGAAGGCAAATGCCAGTATGATTACCACACACTTCTTTTTCCTCTTTTCCTTTGTACAGGGGAATAATTATACTTGGCTTCTGCACAAGTAGGGAAAAATACAAAAACATATCATACACTAAAATGCTACATTCTGTTGAGTTACAGCAAAAACATTCAGGCAGACTTTTAACATAAGAATGCACTCAAACCTTTAAAAACACAGAAGCTGAACAAAAGAACTATTGTCACCGATAGTGGGTTTGTAGAGGTGTGTATAGAGTGTGTCCATGATTTGGAGGTCAGAGCTGTACTGGCTTCTAGCAAGGACTGTGAAGGCGGTTCGGTTGACAGGATGATCGTGTGTGTGTGCGAGTGTTGTCTGATTGCACTAAAGGGTGGTTTATTGATTGGTGTACCTGTTCGAGCTTATGTACCTAAGTGTTCGTGTATGCATGTTTTTAGATGTCTCTTTGTCTTCTGATATATGATGCCTGGCAGCTATCACACGTATATCTGTAAGCAACAGAAGACTCGAAGTTTATAGGTACCTTGTCTTGATTTTGAAGAGGGTGCCTATTTTTCTTGCACCAAAAATGACTTTGAAATCTATTTGTGGGAATGTGTGGCTAAGTAATTTACTAAGCTTGCTTCTCATGTGAAAACTATGTTTACCTCTGTAAACGAGCTTAAAGTAAATTGTGTGTCACGGGACAGTTCGAACTTTTTGAAGCACATGAGTTAATAACTTGCAAATAGCTTTGTCAGTGTGATGATCAGAGAAAAATTTAGGTAACCCGTTATTATAAATCATATTTCTTATGTAATACAATTCTTTATGAAGCTGAAAATAATCTGAACAAATATGTAGGCTCTGTTAGTCAGAGTTGTTACCAAAATACGCTTATAATTTATTGGAATGAATGATTTGAACTTTGTACATAATCCCGTGAATGTTGTTTTCCGGTAGACATTGGTAGTGAAAGTTGTGCCTGTTCTGGTGATAAATATAAAATTGGAAGCTTGTTATCCTTTTCTCTCTCAACTGTGAATTACATGCTTGGATGACTCGAATTAAGGTAGTTTAAAAATCGAAGTATGTGATCCGAAGATTTAAAAAGCAAAAAGATTTCATCTACATATCTCTGATAAATTACTGGCTTAAAATCGTCCGGGCAATCGTTAATCTAATCCTTCCCATGAAAGCTCAAGAAAATGTTACCTAGTGTTGGGGTAAGGAGATTTCCCATCGCTACCCCATCTGCTTGTCTGTAGGTTTGCTCACTGAATAAAAATATGCAGTCTTTTCCTAAAAAACAGTAAATGGCACATTTGTTTGCTACTGTAGCCAGAAACTACATCATATTTCTTTAAAAGTTCATTGATGCAAATACAATTTGTCTCACTTAGCGGGATATTGGTAAACAGAGACTTAGCCCGAGGTGTCCCATAGACGTATGGGTACGTCACAACATTTTGTCACAGCTAGAACCATCGACGTACCCGTACGTTACGCAATTGCAAGGTCAGTCATTTGCACAATTTTCAAGTTTCACTGGTGATTTTTGGTAGGCATATGTGAGAGACCTTCCTCTATCTGCTGACAATTTGGAATACTGCCTGGCCCCACCTGACCCCCCTTCCCCCCACACTCGGCAATTCACCTATTAACAGTGACCTGGCCAGTAAAGGTATGTTGCCCCACGGTCTCTTCAGTGACGCAATTCACGGTGAAAGTGATTCCTGAGGTGGAGGATAAAGAAATAAAGAAGCTAGAGCAAGAAACAAACAGAAGTGATGGGGTGGTACTGTCATAAAGTAAGGTGCCATATGTGGATGTGTTTGGTGACTGAACAATGCTTCTATTGCCTATATAAATGTGTGAAAACCAATATAGTCTTGTACAACATAAATTCGTACCAGGTAAATAAATAAATATGTAATTTAAAGTGGCTTGAATTAGTTAACCCTTCCATAGTTCGTTTTCTTTAGCCAGGTACCCTGAGAAAGAGGGAAAACTTAAGGCTGACTCATCACCTGTAGCACCATTTATAGGCTCAGGAGGGCGATTTCTCTATGAATTCTCGATGTTTCTCACCAAAAGTGAAGGTTTGAGCCAAAAAAAAAAAAAAAATCCGAAAATGCTCGGGACTGGGGGGTATCAGAGGTTGGAAATCGGTCGGAACATGACGGGTTAACCACACATGGTCATCAACACTCACGTCCACTGATGACACATATTCAGACAGACAGTTTTTTATAAATACAAGAGTACCCTCACAATAAGCATGGTTTTCCTGTACCTTTCTGTAACCAACATATCCAGGCAAATTAACACACAGTTCAGTTTTCACCTCATTCAATCCTATAATATCATATTGGCAGATCCATTCCAGCACACTACGTTTTTCTAATTTACTTTTTGCACCATTAATATTCCATGTTAAAATTTTCAAGGTCTGTTGTTGTGGTCGGATCAAAAATTTTGGCAGTTCCATTTATCTATCACTACTCCATCTTTATACAGTTGACGTTCCCTCACGTTTAGATAAATGTTACAGCCTACATTTTCTGGTCAATCTCACTCACACTTTTCCGCCTCCCTCAATCGCTTCCATTCTTCCCTCACACTGGGATGCAAATCCTTCTAAATGAACACCTTCTTGTACTGTTCTCCAGCTGACTTGAGGTGCCTGGCCACGGCTAGCGTGGCGTCCCGGTCCTCCCGTGAGCCCACCGTTACGAGGATAGGTCGCCGCCGGTCGCCCTGGCCTGCACCGCCTACTTTACCCAACCTCCTCACGGACGTCACACAACAGGTCGCTCTTGCTGCCTTCCACACCTTCACTACTTTGTCTCTGTCTGTAGTGGCACCATCCAGGGCTTCGCGGTCCTCAGGCACTCCTAACACGATCAAGATGCATTCCCTTTCCTTCCTATCGAGAGATTCCAGGTAGCGCTGTTGTTTGGCAATGATGTCTGCTTACCTGTTTACCTGCTCCTGTAGCTCCTTTACTTTCTTGTTGATGGCGCTGTCAGGGGACATCAGTGCCTGCTTCAGCGTGGCCATCTCAGCCACCAATTGTGCCAACCAGGTCAAGATAACTTGAGTTGAGTTCCCATCCGGTCTCTGTGCTGCTAGCAGTATATCTACTAGTTCATCCTTAGTAATTCTTGTTAACTGATTACGCTGCATTTGCAGGAGATCATCGAGTGTTTTGGACATGGCTACTTGGGGTTAGTTTAACCTCGAACTTATTGATAGCAAATGAGAGTGGTGGAATGCTTGGTATCCTAGGCAGCGTCCCAGTTGCCCTGGCAACGAAGTGACGTCACCAGTCTCTTGTGCGCATGCGCAGACGAGCTTCCGAGTCGAGGGGGGTGTGGCCTACCCCTTCAGATATTTTCACGCCAATAAAATCTAAGTACACTACCCATCACCAACAGAGACTTCAAGTAAGTGTTCTTACACCCTTCATGGACGTCTCAGCACACTTGAACCCCTCGGAATTCGCTAGTTCTTCAAAAAATTCGGAGATTTCCATCAGAGCTTGGTCTGGCAGGTGTTTACCTATAATGCGCTACACACACACACACACACACACACACACAGGCAGGCAAAAACATTATCGTTCTGCCTTGATAAATGTGGGCGATAAATATGGTGAAGTCGGTAAGGTGTAACGTACTATTGTACAATAAAAATCATTCTCAAACTGGCGACAATTATACGAGAACATTTTAACTCATTTGCGCCCAGGGTCGTATAAAAAACGACATAAGTGTGCATTCTCAAATGTTTTCAAGGGGGTAGCCCCAACGTCTGTGCATATAAACTTCGTGACTATGAGCCGACTGGTGAATGGCAGTACTCTAAGGTTGAGAGGAGGTACTAGAGAGAGATACTAAATGCTGAGAGGAGAAACCAAGAGGAGATACTATGTGCTGAGGAAAGATACGAAATGCTGATGGAAAATGGTAAGTACTGAGGGGAGATATTAAGTGCTAGGAGAGTTACTAAGTGCTGGAAAGAGAACTAAGATGAAATACTAAGTGCTGTGGGGAGAGAGTGAGAGGATGAGAGAAGATTCTTAGTACTGAGGGTAGACTGAGAAGAGACACTAAGTGCTCAGGAGAGATACTTTTTTTTTTTACAGAAAAACAGAGGAAGGAAAAACAAATTAAATAAATAAAAACAATCCATTTGCGAGATTACAGGTACCTTTCATTCATAAAAAATCTGTAACAGTTGGACTTGAACTACTCTAAGTTGAGATTTGGGGAAATACTATTCTGAAAAAGCGAGTTCCAAAGAAATGAAGTTTGGGAAATAAAAGAATTCTGATGAGCATAAGTTCTGCAGTAAGGGAGTAACAGTCCAGTCATGAACCCTACCAGATGCCCGAGTAGCATGGGAGACAGCATGGAGAGGTGGCACAATGGATGCAGCTTCGTCCTAGCATTTACCATAAAAGGATCTGTAAAATAATGCAAGGGAAGCAAAATTCCTTCTTTTTTGTAGGGGATGCAGTTCATTTGAAGGGCTGCGGAATGGCAGGTGTTCACAGACCACCGGCTGGAAAATGCATTTTTGTTGGATAACACTATTTTCACCCATACCCTATCACGTGGCCTTGGATGAGAACGCCCTCCGCCACTGGAAATATGGTTGAAAAATCTTCAAAAAAAAAAGTACTGCACATCATCCTTACGTTAGATACTCGCCATTCGCCCGGGGCTGGCCACGAAACGTTAGGTTGCCTTGTGTACCCATCTGTGGTGGTTGTATGGGGAACGGAGGAGCGCATCTTGGCTGTGTTCCTGTGTGTGCGTGTGTTGGTTGCAGTCAGTGAAAATGTAGCCAGGCCATGAGCCCTGTTTACTTACTGGCTGGCCGTACGTGGCGATGTGTTTGGCGGGAATTTTTGCCACATCATTCGTCAGTCCCTACCGTTGTGCTCTGTTCGTGGCACGCAAAAAGGAATTCTCGCTGTCTTACAGCCATCTTTTGCAACTTTTATGGAGTTACGTGTGTGATTACTAGGGTAACAACATCCACTCGTGCTGACGATAGTGATGAAAATGTTCCTGGGCGCTCAGAGAGCTTTTATAGAAAGGCGTTAGTACGAGATTACAACATCGTCTTCCAGCCATCAAAGACAGATGTTTGTTTCACATGTGAGGGGATTATTTAGGAGATCAAGAACTGAAGGGATGCTGACCTTGATGTTGCCGACATTCAAGACCAGCTGGCTGTATACAAGGTTGAGGCTTAAGTGCCACGAGACCTCCTGCATCAGGCTGAGCAGATGGCACCCTCCAGTGACTCAGCCAATGTCAAGATAGCGGTCACAGACCTGCAAAAAATGCTTCCTTGCCCACGGCTGCGAGCTGGTGTGGCTTATTATGAGTATAAATTGTGAGTCTGCAACTGCTGCATTTACGACATCAACAAGGAGGCTATGTTTGTGTGGGACGAGGTGACGGGCAGCTGACTCTGACGAGGTGGCCAGCTGTGTGCTCAAGTGGCTTTGGATAAAGATCAACCAGCAACAGCAGGATTTCACTACCTTTCGTGTGTTCTGTGACAACTGTGGGGGCCAGAACAAAAACATTACTATGCTCTTATGGCCCTGCAGCAAGTGCACGCTAGGCATCTGTTCAGGGCAAAGTTCGTCTTTATGATGTCTGGCCACTCGTTCCTGCCCTGTGACCGTATGTCTGGCCTGATTGAGAAGAAGGTTCGTGCTGCTACGTACATCTCTAGCACCAAGGTGTACATCAGTGTTATAGCTTCCTCCATCAAAAGGCAGTTCCCTGTTGTGGCCATGAAACGTGAAGACTTTTTGGTCATCAAAGCTCTAACGACCCACGTTACAAAACGTCAGGCAGTTGGCTTCTCTCAGGCCAGGTGGTGGCTGACATCACCTTTCAGGAGGGCTATTACATTAGGAATGGCTACAACCTTGATGACACTCCATCCAACATCACCAAGGTGCGAGTGATGAAGGGAAGGGCGAAATATGCACGGGAAAGGCTTGACTTGTCCAGCGTGGCAATGATGCCTAAGTATCCCACTTAGTACCTTCTGACACCACAGAAGTGCAACGACCTCAGAAATCTCCTCAGCTTTCTTGGGTCAGAAGCCCAAACGTGGCTCCACAGTCTCCTTGACTGTCAGGAGGAGCTAAGGCAGGCGCAAGGGAGGAATCAACATGCTGGTGAGGAGTCAGAACCAGGGCATGACCCTGACTACGAAACTCTTGACTATGTGCCAGCTGTTTGTTGTACTGGTGTCATCAGGCACTAGTGTCAAGTCTCCCTCCTCTCCACCCATGCCTGCTTCGTTGGCGACTATGGCCTGGCAATGGACAACGTGTTTGGATTACCTCTACTGTGACCTTCAGATACTCTCTCTGGTGCTTGGTAAGCGTACGAAATTTGTTTTCCATCGTTTATCTGATTAAATAATAATACTATTTTTTAACTACTTGACTGTTATTGCATTATTCACCCTCAATGATAACAAGAGCAATACATACATACAGACACAGAGAGGAGCAAAAAACAGACATAGACAGCCCGACAGACAGACAGACAAACAGCCAGACATGAGAGGAGAGAGAATGGAAAGCTGGGAACTGGATTGTCTGTAGCTATTTTTTTTTTTAGGCCTACCTGTACGACCATTTTTGGGAGGCCATAGCACATTCATACTGTTTAGCGATACTTATTTTCGTTCTAATCAATGTTTTTTGCTTAAGTAATCAAGCTTCGCCCTTCGGGAGGGCCGCCCCCCAACCCCCCGTAAGTGGTCCCGCCCCACGGCCCCCCTGGGGGGGGTGCTTCGTCCCCCGGCCCATAAGGGGGGCACCGCCCCTTGGCACCCCGGGGTGGTGGGAGGGTGCGCTTGTAACATGGCCAACAACACATCCAATCGACAAGGGTGAGCAATGTTCCAGCTGAGATCGCACATGGCTTGTAAATTATAGCTAACTGCTCGTCAGTGAAGAAGTTACGGATTCTGTGCAATAATTCAACTTTCTTTGAAGCAGTTTTAGCAAGTGATCTAATAAGGGAGGTCCAACTGAGCGTATTGTTTGGTGAAACACTGAGAAGGGAGATGCTAAGTGCTGAGTATACTAAGTGGTAACGAGGGATACTACGTGCTGAGGGAAGATATTAAGTGGTAAGGCTAGATACAATGAAGGAAGGAGAGATAACAGGTACTGAGGGAAATAAGATACTATGTGCTAAGTGGAGATCCTACAGTATATGCTTAAACAGCTAATGAATTGTGCTGAGTGCTGAAGATAATTTAGACGTGAGGTACCAAAACGATATCCTAAGTTCTAAGGAAAGTAAGCGAGGGGAGGTGCAAAGTGTTAAGAGAAAGACTCGTGAAGAGATGCTGACGATGAAGTAGCAGTAGTTTGTTGAGGGTACAAGCTTTTTGTGTGTGGATGATGCTGGGTGCTGAGAGGAGATGCTGAGTGATGAGGAAAGGTACTGTGTACCGGAGGAAGACGCTTGATGCTGAGGAGAGATTCTAGGTGTTATGAGTACATGATGGGTGGTTAGGGGAGGTGCTGGGTGCTGAGGAGAGATGTTCGGTGCTGAGGGGAGGTGAGATGCGGGTATGCAACCGTCTGTGGAACCCTCTCCTCTCCCCACCTTTCTGAGAGCAATATGAATACACGTCAGGAGGAGGCATACCAGCCTTGTGAGAACCCACACACTCTTGTAAAGCTGCAACCAAAAGTGTATTCTCACCACTATTTTCTTTTTACCTGCGACATTTTTTCCTCCCTCTCTCGCTCCCTCTCCTTTCTTTTTCGTGTAAAATTCTTAAATAAGACTTCACAACATTCTTGAAAATTTCACATACCGTACGTCATCTTTCGTCAGTGTACTAATCCAGCCTCACCACCCATCAGTATTACAGCCCACACCACATGGATCTGGCAAGTGAAATCTCCTGCCCCTCACCAACGGTGCGTCTCATGCAACACCTCGTCCACAGGGTGTACTCGCACCAACCTACCCTATCCATCCTGAGCACTGTGCTAACTTTTTGTTCCATCGTATGATATTCAGTTTTTCCTTCACTACTGAACTAGTCGAATTACGATTTGACACATGTCACTGGACCACCTACACAAGACACACGACTTATTTATTGGCAGATTATTATAGCATCTATATAGAATTTCACGATTTTTACTTTTCCATATCACGAGACTCATTAAACCGATGGGGTACATACATTCAAAGGCATGACCTGACTCAGTCTACACTGATATGAATGGATCAGATGTACTTTAAGGGACGTGAATGGACCTAAAAGACTTGAACAGTCATATCTCGAAGACCATTACACGGATCAAGTTGGTTCCTGAGTCATTTTAAGTCTAAGAAAGATCTAGTTTTCTGAAAAAAAAAAATTGTAATGAAGCTACAGGCGTCCGAACTTAAAAGTGTCCATAATTTAAAAGAAAGCAACCTTGCCAATGTTGTTATTTGTTTGAGCGTGAACAATAAACAACGTGAAGCTGTGTGGTTGGTGGTTAGTAACTAGGTAGTAGCAGTCTTCTTATAAACGAGTGTATAGTATATAGCAGGCAGAACAGCATCATAACCAGGTTATATCAGATATTAATATGGTTAGAGCGGATCTCACACGTTGTTGGAAAGCTAATGACAAAGTAACAGGTGTTATGCAGATGACTTCTCAGTTCCAATCACAGTATTGAAAAAAAGAGACTAAAATCACCATATTAAACACCAAATTACGCTATCTTGGAAACATTTCAGTTGCAGTGAACCTAGAAAATCGGTAAATGTTTATGGAAAAAGTAATAAGTGTTACCAAAGTGGCTTTTCTAAAAAAATCATCACCACATTGATGGAAAAATAGACGAAAAACGTCAAAATGAGCACCATAACTGGGGTATTTTCAGAAGACAAGAAAGCTATAGTGGGCGTACGGATATCGTTGGAAAGATGTAGTATAAACATAATCAAACTTACTTACACAAAGACGTTCCACATATTCAAACGTCTGATATCCTTAACTTATTATTCCAGCGATATTCATGTGTCCGCTTCACCTTAAATTTGCGAGACAACCTAGTTCTGGTGCTCAGTTTTGCGCATCTCGTTTATGAGGGAGCAAGGGAATATGGTGAACTTTGAGATGAACCACTTTAATAACACATACATTTCCATAAGCTTTGCTAACGATGTGCCTAAGGCCGCTGTAGCTTTGACAGTTTCTAATGATTTATCATCCAGTTCTGGTACTCAACTTAGCGATTTTTGAGGGATTATATGGTGACGAATAAAAAAAAAATCAAATAAATAACACCTCTTACTTCTTGATAATCTTGCTGAGATATGAAATCTGCTGTCGATGTTGTAGTTTCCAATGACCTTGCTTTGGTGCTGTGCTCTAACACCCCATTATGTGTCTGTCTAACTGTGCTATAGTTGGCTCGCTTTGCTTGCTCGCTCGAACAAAGTTCTAGAATGATTTAGAAGTTATATGTTCTGACCTGAATGGATATGAATGGGCCGTGATTTCCCTGGACGGAATGGAATTGAAGCTGTCTTGAGTCTGATATGATATGAATACCCCTGAATCAACCTGACTCTGTCTGATTGAATGAAAGGGACCTGAGAAAACGTAATTGGTTTAGCAAAAACCTGAATGGACTAGAATGCCCCTAAACTATCTTGAATGGGTATCTTAACTGACTTTAGTATCCAAGACGTCCAAAATGATTTAGAAGCCTGAACAATGCTGAAATGATGTTATGAGCCTGTTTCAACCTGACTGAAGTTAATGAGCATTCCTCGCCCAGAATGACCTTAAACTAACCTGCATTGACCTAACTGTACGTGAATGGACCTTCAGTGGCCTCAACGGTTTAGTCTGAAAATTATCTATGATCCTAAACAGACTCATACGGACCAATATGTCAGATATGATGGGAAGAACTACAGGAACTTTTGTTGTTGTTGATGTTGTTGTTGTTGTTGCTGCTGTCGTAGTCATCGTCGTCGTCGTCGTTGTTGCCCTAGGCTCAATGAAACGTGAACTGTAGGCTTCAGTTGCACTGCTCATGCAGTCGAATATTCCCTTTGGGAAGGACAGGGATGGTGTTGAGGTAGGTCTGAATTACCGGACAGCGGAGCTACCTAATTACATCGGCGCCTCCGCGTGGAAGATACTTCTTCAGCGCCTCATGAACTATCAGTGCCTGAACGGACCAAAAAGAATGTAAATGGATCTAATTATAAATGAAACTGATCAAGTCAACCGACTAGATTAAATGGGAACTAAATGGCCCTGAACTGACCTGATCTGACTTCAGTGGATTTGAAGTAGCCTGAATGGACCTAAGGTGAAATGATGGGTGTTATTGGATGTACCAATGCATAAAGTGACTTCAATGGACCGAAATTGTCCTAAATGAGTCCGAGTGCAGAATGCAACTGATGTGGCCCTAGTTGATCACGGGACTAAGCTGTTCCGAAGTAGATCTTTTGGGAAAGTTATAGACTACTTTGACCCGATCTGACGACTACACCGGCTGAATATTTTGTTGCCTGATGAATCAGTTTGCTGACTCTCATCCCAGCTGACACTCATACTGGCATGACGCAAGTTCATGGCCAACAAGCCCAGCTCCCCCTTTTGAGTGGGTGGGTGCGTTTATATTTGCTGCTGCAAGTAGTATTCAGACTTTTTTATTTTTGCTAGAATTACTTGGTACTGTGAACGTAGCGTAGTTAATTTTGTCCTTACAAGCAGTGTTAGCAGCCAGGTGCATCAAATTCAACCGTTCCCATATGTTTCTAACCATTCATTTGTTTTAGTCAAAACACATCTGACTCTGGGCAAAACATAGAATTCTCGGTTCAGTTCACTGTTAGATAATGTTCGTGCATCATCAGTATCATTTCCGTCATAGTCTAAAATCACATCATTAAAGATACAGAACCAAAATAATTTTCTACTCCTGAAGGCCTCCTGCTCCTGCTTAGGCAGCAGTTTATAAAACTAATTAGAAATGAAACATAACTTACACCTCCTTTCACTGAGATGTAATAATAATCGTATATACATTTGTGATAAAACTATTAGGCGAAAGCTATTTTAAAGACCGTCCTCCATCCCATTTATTTATATGGGGAACGTCTAATCATCCTTGTACCTGTATTTCTGCTTGGTGATAGCACTGGCTCCTTACTATACTTGGGCGGTCCATGTCGGGCCTCTTATCCTATACTCCCTGATATTCATCATGTCTACTGTGCTTATCTGCGGCTATCACTTTGACGAGTGGTCTGGGTGCATGACTATGTAGTGCTCTGCATGATCCTAAAGCTCAACTTTTACATCTTAGAGCAAAGCCCCTAGTCATCGCTTTTCTCTGAACCTCTGAGGAATTTCATTGCCGATGATAATCCAGAAAAGCATAATTTCAGGTTTATTCTATGCTCTTCCACTTTACCCGTTTATTAAATTCCTGTAGGAAAATGTCGACGTTACCTCTCGCGTGACTCAGAGAGATCAACGGGAGTATTTTTCACACCTGTGTTCACTAACAAACTTAGCGAAAGGAAAACCAAATGGGAACATAATGGGTTGTGTACAGCAGTTATGAAGAGGACAACAGGTGATGGAGTGTGCAAGCATGTGGCCGGTTTCTCTCTCTCTCTAACGCACACACACGCACACACACACACAGTCTCCCTGAGCTTGATATATAACGGAAATGATGTTAGGATCCCTTAGAGATGGATCAGCTTTGTCCTTTCTAGGGTCATTATTATTACCTTTTTCCTGCAAAATAATATAATCATGGTCCTGTAACTTTAATGTTGGAACGATATACTACTTTTAGTTTTAGACAATCGGTTTCTGAACAGTTTCTATTTGCCAAGTGTACAAAGATAAAGAATTGTCCCCTGAAATCCATTATAATCAATCCACCTCACATCAAATATATAAAGATGTACTGAACTACTTCACTGTTATGGCGTCTTCTTCTTTCGTTGCTTGATACCTTCAGATTTATTTGGTTTCAAAAAGATTTTTCGAACTGTAGGGATTAGACATACTCTTCTTTAACCCCTTCGTTGGTGAGTTTTCTCCCAATCTGAATGAAATCGGGTGGTGGCAGCTGTCGGAAAGGCTCAAGAGACAGCAGAATCTATGGAGAAGAGACGACATTCGCAATCAACCTTATCAATTCGCACTGGTTTTTGCAGGAAGGACAAGAAGAGGGCTGAGTGTCCCACATCTTTGGTTCTTTCTGTTAAAGACAAATCTTATGCACATGAGGAAAAGTATCATAAATTATTTAAGTTTTCACAAGAGGGACAAGGAGATGAGACTAAATAACCTTGTTGTCTGTCTCTAATAGAAGCCTATGCTACACTAGGACAGAGAATTATTCATATTTGTTTATGTGTCTGGCAAGAGTACCTGAGCCATTGGTGCCGTGCCGAAGATCCAGCAATTCTACGACCTGCATACCACATCGTGCGGTAATCTCCGACGACCAGTGCAGTGGGCCGCTAATAAGAGGGGATTGTGGTAGAGTGCCAGCCCAGGCAGGTGATCCCTCTCCTTGAATAGCCCATCATGGGGGTCATCACTCAAGAGACACCCTACCTCCCCCCCCAACACTACACACACACACACACACTCTTCCCCTGCCACCCCTCCTCTTCCGCTCACGCCCGCATTCCCCCTCTCGCTGCAGGAATGTGTGTAGTATGTCAACAGCCAATTATAGTTTTTACAAATGCGCCAAGTATAATGCGGGCAGGCGAAATCGTGGGTTGACAGCCTCATCATGGTCTAACGGGTCACACTCTTTCCTGACACACATCTGTTTCAGTACCTACCTCTCTGTTACACTGTGGCGGACGTGTTAACTGGGTACTGGTAGCATGTCCTTCCATAAGCTTATGTATGGTCCCAACCAGTTGGTTCTTCTGATGACGTATACAGACTCCGAAACAGAAACGTAGCCAACACGTCTCTACTACTATCGCATCCACCCTTTCAGTGACACCTTTTCCCTATCTGTACCTCACCAGCTTCAAATTGAGACAATTACATTCCCCAAAGATCTGTTTTTAGTTTTTTTCTCCTTGATGTTCTTACCAAAGCTCGTTGCCATGGGGCCACGACTTTAGTTCTAGGGTGACTGGCCTGGAACTGACTATGTAGGCTATGTATAGTACCGGGGCCTGGTACCTCGAATCAACCTTTCAATGTTGGCCTATAAAATGATTTTATAGCCTTAATTGTGTAAAAAGGCAGCCGTGTAATCACCAATGGAGAGGGCAAAACTTCCAGACGCACAGTTAACCAATGTACTCGGCCTCGAACGCGGATGCAGTATGGGATGAACTGGATTAGAACGTGACCACAACCCCTGTTTATCCTGTGATCCTTCCCCAAGAGTTACAGATCATCAATCCGATGCTTGTTTTTTACAAGAATAAAATTTTGGGAAGTATCTTGCAGTTGCTCAGAAATGTTCGTTTCTCTTGTTCAGACTCACTGTCCCTCTGACGACAAGATCCGTTCCTGCAGCAGTAGTAGTAGTAGCCCCAGACTGGAGGAGAGCCCTTTAGACTGCAGGATGAAGTTTTTCTTCTTCAGTCAAACATTTTCCTTAACAGGGAAGAATATGGGAGCTGGGGCACGTATGTACAGTTACACCAAGAAGTGATGGCAGAGTTTCAGATTGGTTCGATGACTGCACTGCCATATGATCAATGAAAACTTAGTGAATATAAGATAAAAATTCTGTGCCTTCATCAGGTCATATCAAATAAAATATATATCACATTAACAGTTATGTAAAATGAATAAAATGAGGCAGTGATATATTAGATGTTAACACTTAGATACGTTTCCCAAATTGAATGTGTAATGTATTATTCCTCGCGCGGCACATAGTAAAACTCCGTGTTCCTGATGTATTTGTTTCCCAGGATCTCAAATATGAATGCTCTAGTTTCGAAGACCAGTTAAGGAAAATTCTTGTGATTGCAATACACTACCTTATTTTCAAATGCTATGGTGATAATAGAGCAACAATAAGAATGCCACAACAATGAAACTTCGTAGTAATATGAATAATACCCCAACAGCGGTAGCAGCAAGACCATTAGGCCTTTACATCTTGTCTTATAATAATTACAATTAGCTACTTTATTCCCAGTGATGCAAACTTATTTTCAGTTGTGAGGAGGTATGACAGATTTAACTCTTTTCTCTTATTAGGCAATAAAGAAGACGAAAATATGAGTTTACGAGTATAAACTCCAAGAGCACATACGTACTACTCTATCTTTTAACCCCTACACCGCAGGGATGTCGGAGGCACGCCGAGTCATTCCCTCGGGGATGTTCGCGCTCCAACTGACTTTTTAAAAATATTTGCCAAAAATCAGCTATTAGTCCTAGAATATTATAATTATATATGCATATAGCACATACCTTCAGCTTTCTCCTGGGATATTCTTTTAGCACTCGTCGACTACCGTAGGACTTGTGGAGACTCCTGAAGTTGGGTAACTAAGTCTCCTCTTTACACTTCCCGACATCCCCTAATCTGAATACCACTGCCGGATATTATCACTAGAAACACTGTTCAATGATTTCCAAGTAGTTTGGAATCCATACTAAAAAAAAAAAAAAACACTGTGAAAGCAATGTAAAATATTAGCGCGTACGAGCCTCCCAATCGTGCTAATTCGCCGCTTGTATTCTGTCATTTCTTACCCATATACACACTCACACTTTATTATTTCTAGTACTTTATTACACTTATATCTATCTACAGTCCTTTACCGCTTCCCACACGATGTTTAGCAGGGGTAGAGGCCACAGGGCCTTTTATAATAGGCGCAAAAGCGGCAGAAATAGAGGAGCGTCACTTCACCGCGAAACACGAGAGCTAACTGAGAGAGCTGGCTGTCTCGGTAGTAGCCAAGAGTTGAAAATGTCAGCCGCTAATGTATATGCTAAGAAATAAGTCGTAGGAAATCTAGACAATACATAATAAATTAGGTAGTTCCAGGTGAATATAAATATCACTCAGGCTTCTCCCTTCCTTTCTTATATACATTTATATTACGAGAGTAGCTCATACGGCATATTTCACGGGAAAAAAAAAGCAAGGGAAATTAGCGAACGAGTGAAGGTTTGATGTTGCCATGATAATTAGCCAATGCCAGGTGAATGGCACTATCAATTACCTTATTTTCTTTATACATATATATTATTTTGTATAAGAATAGGGCATAGGTCTCATTTCAATGGATGAAAACAGTGGAAAAAATCCGGGGAAGATTTACTTAGCGCATAGCGGCTGAGTAGACGACACGAGAGGGTAATGGAGGGGAGGTAGGGAGGGGAGTCTAGAATGGGGGAAAATGGCTAAATTGTCAACAATGGATGGGAGTACTGATGACATTAGCAGCTCTGACCATTGTTGGACATTGTCAGTGCAAATAGATGATACAAGTCACTACCTGAAAGCCCGGGGGAACTAAAAATAACACAGAGTCACTCAAGTGACGCCATGCGGTATGATCCATTGCACCTGTCACGAAAGTGACGACCCACGGTTAAGGGGTTAATGTGTAACATCTGTCATTTTAAATAAACTGCTACACCCTGGTTGACTGAAAATGCTGATTTCAAAGTTTTGAACTCAATTTGTTTATAAACCTCTATATTTGATTACTCTTGCCAATCGTTTATGCACTGAGGATACTAGGCTATGACACGAGTTGATATTCTCCAAGGAGCTCCGACTCTAGGCAAATTTCCAAGGTTCTTTCTTTATATTTCATTCATTGGCATATATCAATTCTTCCAGAAATTTTTCTTAATGGAAAACTGGCCTAATGCGGTGTAATAACTGCATGTCTTTGAGTAACAGCTGTCTTCTTTCGTGGTTGTTGATCGAACCATTTAAAATAGTCCTACTAACTTGCGCCGCCTTCCCGCGTTCTGTCGTCGACCATGGAGAAAAAAGAAACGGAAATAAATTACTTTAAATTTATCCCACGTATTGTAAGCGAAATTATTTTATAAATAATAATGGCAGATTTTATTTCTTTATTGAATATATCTTCTTTCCAGTCTTATGCTACTAAAAAGTATCGCGTGTTACCATACTTGATATAAACCCTGCAAATCATTCCTGACTGTCCTTGAGCGATAGTTCTGAAATTTCAATTAGTTCCATTTAGGATTTCCTATTACTGTAACAAATGCACTTCTTAAAAAAAAAAAAATGAAATATACTCGTATTTTGACGTTTATTTATTGTTTTCTGTAACAGTTTTACATAAGTTTCATCTTGTAATGATATAAGCAGGAGTATGTGCATCATCATTGCCCGATAACTTCCAGATACTCTGCCCTCAATTCTTCGGGCGACTGTACAACCAGACAGCAGGGCAGTCCGTTAAAATTAATTTGTGTCATGATGGGAAGACATCCTTCTCCAGCACCCTGGTCCTGTAGTGGATCTAATAATCACTGTGATGCAGATACATCCTTAGATGATTTTATTCATTTTAACCCTCTCGTAATGGTACTAAGCACAATACCCTATTCCAACTAACGCTTGATTTTGCTAGGCTGAGAGCGTCACAGGACCATACTGTCTTTAGGTAAACTTTTCCATCTGCACGGGCTAAAAGTATTGTTAACAAAATCTTTCAGGTGTTGTTGGTTAACCTATTACTGTCTGGCTGAACAAACCCGCTGACCACAAGTAAACAACTACTTTTGTGGGGTTGTCCTACAGGTACAGTCAGCTCAGTACATTAACCATACAAGGATCCGGATCTCCCTTGTTGTAGACCATGCCTCATCTAGGTCAGATTAGGAGCCATCCTCACAGCAAGGGGCAAAGAAATATATAGTTTGGCTCCTGGGTGTACATCCAGGTCACATAACGCCACTACGTGTATAGGTTCCTTGTCATCGCTAAAAAGAGAAATATGGGACTATAGTTACTTTGGATACACTTGTGGGGGTCGATCCCCTGCCCGGTGGTCTGTTTGTCTCTGGCTTAGCCGCAAGACTCTTCATCTTTTTAAATTCCTTCAGTACTAGAGTTAACGGAAATCGCTGAATAAAACAGTCTGATGTTAGCTGATACTAAAGTGAAAAATACTGTGTCACTGAAATGAAGTGGCACAGCAGTTTTATTTGTGTAACTGGGAAAAGTGTTGAAGGACTATACAAGTATACAACATTCTCTGAATCACCCTACTATGACCTTGTTAATTCTTGCTACTTGTCGGCCATCAAAAAACTATAACATTAAGTTTCATCAGACACTAGACGCCAGATGAAGTACGTCAAGTGGCCTGTCAAGCCACCGGCCTCAGTCAGTTTTCTTCACCATTTCAGATCTTCAAACCCTCAACTCTCCATTATTTGTTCCAAAGTTGTTCCTTTCGCCATCAGTGCACTCTTATTTCCATACATCTAGCTATTACGTGGAGGCACGGCAAGTCGTTTGCCAAGTGGGATACAGTTTAGATATTTCGTGGAATTACTTAACTCTATCTGTGTTGTAGGTGTGGGCGTCCACAATTCACTCGATGTAGTGCCACCCCTCAGGTGATTCTACACTGAGTGCTAAACCAGATGGCTTACTGTAACCCAGGAGACCATTAATGCTAGGGATGATAGTCATGTTACCAAATGACACTTACTGGCCTAGTGGGGTAAGGTGGTCAAACTGGGTGGGGTTTGTGGGGTTTTGCATCCGAGGGGTGTTTTTTTTAATGCAAAAAAGAAGGAACCAAAGGCCAGGAGCCCGCAAACCTTTCCCTCCAAGAAAAAAATAATAATCAGAGAGCTAAATTCAAGATCAGTTCATTTCGAGATGCCTGGACACATTGGGCTTGAAAGACTGGAGAAACAGACAGAAGGAGACGAGAGTTGACCTGTTGCATACATGAAGGACTTGGAGTAACGGTTAACTCTTGCATTAGAGAGTTGGACATAAAATGGATGAGACTTTGTTGCTGGACGGGTGCTACGCGCCCACCGTAGTAGTGGATGGATGCAGACAGACAGTTCAGAGAAGCAGCGACCAGTAGCGATAGAAAAGAGAAACAGATGCAACCGTACGGCGAAGAGACAGAAGTTGAAGAAAGCCAGTAAGAGAAGGAGAGTTAATGAGACGAAAAGCCTCTGACTCCACCTTGTTGAGAAGAGCTGTATGTCGGGAGCCTCCCCACACATGAGAGTTGTACTGAACACAGGAGCGAATAAAACCTGTGTATAAAGTCAATCACTGTGCAGGGGTAAAGAAGGTATGGAGTCGGCTTAGCACACCTAAATTCCTGGAAGCAGATTTTACAAGAGGTGTAATATGATCATTCCAAGATAAATCCCGAGAAAATGAAACCCGAAGTATGTTTAAAGATGATGCAGGATTGAGCTGGATATTATTATTAAACATTAGTGGGCACTGCCCTGGATGATTTTGTCAGGCTGAAAGGTGTAAGAACTGAGTTTTTAACTCATTAATAACAAAATTACTTTTGCCCCAGTCAGAAATACAAGTAAAGTCAGACATTAGGCGCGCCATAGCCTCATCCCTTGTTTGTTGAAGTAACTGCTGATGTGGACGCTGCAGAAAGCGAATGCAGAGGTGAAGGGTGGCGTCATCAGTGTATGAGTGGATAGGATTAGGTGTACAACTTATGTCACTGACGAATATAAGGAAGAGAGCTGGTGATAGGACAGATCCATGAGGAACACCACTGTTGACAGATCTAGGAGAAGAATGGTGGCCGTCTACAACAGCAGCTATAGAACGACCAGAAAGGAAGCTAGAGATGAGAGCACAGATAGAAGGATAGAAACCGTAAGAGGGCAGTTTAGAAATCAAAGATTTAAGCCAGACTCGATCGAAAGCCTTTGAGATGTCAAGTGCAATGGCAAAGCTTTCGCCAAAGTCCCGAAAGGAGGATGACCAGGAGTCTGAAAGGTAGGTGAGAAGATCGCAAGTGGAGCATCCCTGACGGAACCCATACTGACGACCAGAAAGAAGGTTGTGATAGAAAAAATTCTTTGATTTTTTTTTTCAGAAAAGTCACAAAAACTTTTGAGGCACAGGATGATAAAGCAATTGGGAGATAAACAGAGGATTGGGAATGGTCACCCTTCTTTGGGACAGGCTGAATGATAACAAAGCTCCAGCAAGAAGGAAAGGTGCAAGGTGATAAACTAAGGCGAAAGAGTTTACCTTGGCAGGGTGTAAGCACAGAAGCACATATGGCTTCTTAGTACTGAGGCCAGTGATGGCAGAAAATATATCAGTAACTGAACTCATCCATGAGGAAGTCAGAGGGGGGAAGGAATGGAGGAACAGCGCTGGAATTGTCTAGGGTGGAATTGGA
>JAGKTI010016265.1:0-19603 GCA_018397915.1 Birgus latro
CAACTCCACAAATTATAGACCTACAACCGCCTTGGCTGCGGCTACAACATTGGTGGCATGCGGTAACTACGAACCCTCTACGCCTTACGAATTTATACAGCGCTCATCGATATTAGCTACGTTCATCAATATACGCAACAGACTTCTCTCCTCAACTGCTACAACGGTAAACTATAACATTTGGTGTCCAGCGGTAACTACGAGCCCACTACATCACTTACATTGGCAACAGCGGTAACTACAAGCCCACTACGTCACTTATACTACAGTAAAGTACGATCCAGCGCCTACCAGCTAACAAGTCTACGAGCCTATAAGCCTACAAATCAAGAAGTCTACGAGTTTACATTATCAAAACTGATAAAGAAGCAACGCTACAATTGAAGTAACGAGTTTATACGCAACAAAAAGAAGAAACGAGATAAGAAGACGACTCATAACTCATAACTATCACCGCCTCACAGGCCGACTCACAGCTCACAACCCCACCTTCTATCACAACCTTACAACCCCCACATTCTCTCTCCCGCCACCTTCTCTCTCCGTCTCGCTGGTGCAGAGGTGATGAGGTCAAGCCGCGCCACCCAGCCCCTCACTCACAACTGTTACTCATTTACCTCCTACACTGAATGAGGAGATAAATCGACGTTGTTTGGTGAGGTGAAAGTCAAGAAAGGAGAGGTCGATCAGCCCTTCAATCAACCCTGGAGATTTCCTTCAACCCTGATCAATCAACAAGCGAGTAAACACTAAGAAGCGAGTATACGGCAAGAAAAACGAGTTACACATGAGAAAGAAACAACCAAACGAAGTAGCGAGAGGACTCACGTACCACGCCTACCAATTCTACAGTGAAGTTCATAAGCAAGACGATACGGTAACCAAGATCAGCTTCAGTTCTACAGTTGATTCTACATTAACAAGATACAAAACAAACGATCCTCCAATTTTTACGACGAACCACTGAACTACGATTATCAAGAGTGCGACGCAATAAGCAAATAAACCAATTGACTCAACCCCACAACTTACATAAACCCCACCCTCTCTCCAATCCCAACAAAGCCCCACTTAAGCGAAAAGGGCGAGTACAACTTCCACCCCACAACTTCCAAACCCCAACCAAACCTCACTTAATCCCCAACCACCCTTCGTCCCCAACCACCACACTAACGCAGAGCTGACAAGGTCAAGACGAGGAAACACACCAGAGCTCTCACTCACCACTCACCTTACTCATCGTTACACACACAGTTCCCCACCACAGGTGTCAGATTGAAAAGTCGCTGACCTAAGGTTTTGCTGAGACAAGATCAACGATGACACTGCGCCAGGCGACCCGTGGGTGACACCACCACCTTCACCATCACTATCACCATTTCCCACCACAGTAAAAAATTAGTGAGTTACACAGTTACTTCATTTATACAATACACAGTGATAGACAAAAATCTTCTGCACAAACAAATAACACGTACTTTATAGTTACTACTTACATACGAATACCTCCGTTAATTAACTACATTATCTCAATCACTACGCGCTTGTCCCAACAGTAACAATTATATACTGTATATATTCATTCATTTACTATACCATTAATTTACTCCCAACAAGTGCTACATTTATACATACATAAAACACGTGTTTCATTACTAAGCAACAATCAATCTACAAGTGATAACAAAATACACCATCACATTAACCCAGTAAACGATTAACAGAAAATTAACAAACAGTTATTAACTAAACCTATCTATTGTGCCCAGACAAATTAAATTACAAGGAAACGAAAAGAAGCAAACAAAATGGCAACAACGAATGACGTTAGCAAGAATGGACATCATCTTTCATACAATTCTGATGAGAAAGACTCACACAATGCTTACGCCTACATTGCCACATACACTACCCAGCACAGACGCAAAGGGTACAGGTGAATGTACATAGTTAGTTGATGTAATTATTTTGATATAAAATAACAAAATAAGTGATTATATAGTCACATAATAGTGTTAAAAAAGAGTCTCAACGATTAGCCATCAATTATACAACCTCAGACACCACCGAGAAAACGAACACGAATGAAGGAAATAAAAATAATGTAAAAATAAATTATGATCACATACCAACAAATAAAAGTAGTTGCAACTGTTATTACATATGTCTGTATGTTTATGTATTATGTATGAACTACTTCTACATGTGAAGCAACGAACAAAGCTATTGTCTCCGAGGCAGTTGCAAGGTACACTATCACTATCAACGACCACAGCGTGATTGCATTCGCTACGATTATGAAACTTATAATACATGTTGTGTAATATTACTATAGCAAGATGACTTATTCATAATATAACTGATTGCTGCACCATGCTACTAAGTTACTAATGTTGTAATTATGCATGTGCACATTTTCGATGTTGTAACTTACTGCGTATCATACAGTGAGATTGTACAGTATTACAATACTACTTCAATTACTACAGTCTTGCAATATTATTGCAGTTACTACAATATTGCAGCAGTTGCTACAATTTTAGCTACAAATGCTAACATTAATACAATTATGTACTTTACAATATTACTACAATTAAATAATACAATTATGCAATAATTACATTCGTACTATGTAACTACTGTGGCTTACACCCCAGGAATGTGCTTGCTAGATTTCATGAACGAGGTAGAGATGAATTGTAGCAAGGCAGGGGTGATTGAAGCACAGTCGGGTATGACCAGAATTATGTATTTCATTTACTCATCATACAAGTTGAGTGTAATATTAGGCATTACTTGGGGCATAGAACCATATATTGAAATGACCTAGTAATTTACAATTGCACAAATATATGTGTAGGTCTGCTGTGCATGCAGATGTGTGCTACTCTACCACTACAATATATCATACAGTGTTCAGTTTTTACAAAATAGCTAGTATCATACATATTCATACGATGTAATGACTTAGTAATATTACCATTAACCTTTCCGGTTCGCTACCTACGTTATATCATCAGTCAAGGCATACATACACATAGTTTTAAGCCTTATATTGCAATGCAGAAATCTTATGCTTTAGAAATATCAGTAATTGTTCATGTAACATTAATAATAGATAATCTGTTCACTCTTACTCCCGTAAGAACATTCAAATGAGACCCACTGAGTAGAGAGACAGATTGTACATATGTGAATATTTCATATAGAAACTTTTATATTGAGAGAAAAAATAAAATGAATTAATGTTATTTTTATGAAAATGTCACTATAATTCATATCTATACAATACAAATATGTATATTAGTAGCTTTAGCTGTACTTTTAGCATTGTCAAACAACTTGCATATAGACATATATCTATACAATTATTTTTACTTGCTTAAATGCATATGACATATTTCAAATTACTACATGACGTGTATGACACATTTATAGTATGTTATGTTCCTAAATATTATTACATGTATTACTATATGTGACTATTGCAATACGTCGTGGGTCCGCCGGTCTGCGTGACCGAGCGATGTCGTAACTCTAAATATCAGTAAACTCAAGCATATATAACTTGTATATTATAGCAGGCTAGATAGAGTGAGAGAGAGATAAGGAAGTGGAGATATTGCAAGGTGTTACCTGACCAGCCCAGGAAGTGGCAAACTTTACACTTTCTACCGTGGGAAGCTGACACATACACACATACAGTGTTCTAGAAGGTTCTGGGACACGCATAGTCCACGTGACGAGGCTTTCCTTAGATCAGTGGGAAAGGACGAGATTCAGATTGACAAGAAAGAACAGGGAGAGGAAGAAGGAGTGAAGAGCACGGTGGGAGACAGCGGGCAGGCTCGCGACAGTAACCAGCTCTAGACACTCTCTCGTGTGTGATAGAGTTAACATTGAGAATAAAACTGCAATCAACCCAAATTTCATCTTTAACTTTTCCCATCGTTGACGACAAGTGAACTGAGGTTATATCTACAACTCCACAAATTATAGACCTACAACCGCCTTGGCTGCGGCTACAACAGTCACAATAGCAACACGCCACCTCCAGTTCCTCTCATTACTGAAAATATTGCAACAGGAATGCTATATACTGCTATAAAATCTTTCTTGAGTAACTATCCAAGATTCAATAATGGCAACAATTTCGTAGTCATCAACAAATACATGGGCCTCTGAATCTGGAAACTTATTTCACAATGGCATGCATAATTTTACAAGAAAAACTTTAACACTATCCTTACTCCAACGAGGGTAATCTGGGACATTGGCCATTCCCTGATTACGGTTTATGTCAGAGCGTCTGTTCGTCCTGAGTGCTCTCCGTTTTTTCTCCAGTAGGACCACACGGCTTCATCCAGGATGCGGCCCAAGCGCATAGAACTAATTGAATTCAAGTGCAGACCATCTCTTGTAAACAAACCCAGCTGCTGGTAAAAATCGTTCCATGGCTGAAAAAGTTAATACCTTCCTGCCGACAAAGAGACTTTAAACAGTTATTAAGACTGAAGGACTTATGTAGAAAGTACTGCCAGCCACAGTCCTAGGTAGAACGAAATCAAAATGTTTTTAGTCTTAGCCTCGTATCACTGGATCATTGTTCGGAATCGCTGCACCAGTTCCTCCAAATGGGTTTGGACCACATCTTTCGTTCCTTTATGTTTGACAGGTAGGTTCTTGGAGGAACCACTAGTTACCACATTGGTGGCCTCACTGACATCATTAACACCTGCACCTGGAATACAGAAACTTTTTCTGTTAGTAGGTGCCCTGTCGCAAACTCCATCAACTAACCTTGGATGACGAAGTCCCCAGCTAAAAGAACTTCCTGAGGCTCCTTTTCTACCTCTGCAAGGATCTGAAATTTGTTGTAGGCAGTTATCAGGATGATGCTTCGCTTCTTCACTGCCCTCACTCCGTTTCACACTGGTACAAATTCCTGTGCAGAAATGTTGTTAGCCGTTGGTGGTGGATCCGTAGGGATGCTTGGGAGGATCCTGCGGGGTAATGGAACGGGAACTGGATCCTTTATTGACCCTTCCTGTCTCCTTCTGTACTAGGTAAAATCCTGCGGGGTGATGCGGTGGGATTGGATCTTTTCATTGATTCTCGTTAGCTTCTGCATTGCGACTGATGTTTGTAGTTAACTCCTCCAGCTCATCGATCATGCGGGCCAGAAAATCTGTTCGATTATTGCCTCCGTCAGTTTCCTCTCCATACGCCGTTGGTCTTTCCACACAGTGCGAACCTGGGAGGGGTCACTGAAAAAAAAAAAAAAAAAGTGAATCGGCCACTACTCGCTGTATAACTCTTCAGGTTGGAAGGTATTCTGAAAATTTAAAGGAAATGTTATTGGCAAATAAAATAAGAATATTAAGGCTGGCACAAGATTATACCTGAAAAAAGCTCAAAACTTCATATTATCAGTGGCAATACCAGGTAATAATGCCTTTAAAAAGGATAACAAGTAGTAGTTCTAAGCGAGGAAAGTAAACAAAAAAATTTGCTACATTTAAAATATAAATCATACAGCTGACTCTACAAGACCTATATTCTAAATACAAAAGCAACATAATACAATATAATTACCTGCAGAGAACCTGGGGACAGAAGAGAACTGTTAAAGTAAGCAAAAGTAAATTTATAGCCTATGCTGGTTTACAAAAAGTCTGCAGGAAAGCTGATGAAAAAACACTAGTCACAATATAAAAGTAAAGCAAAACCCATTAATAAGTTCTTAACTAAATGAAAATACCGCGAACTATTTGGAAAAAAAAAGTAGCCGGACCTAATTGTTTTACTCTGAAAAGAAGTAATAATTATTACCACTATCTAGTACCTGTTACGTACGTAGAAACAAATTACGTTAATGCAGACATAGTTGATGTAATCAAGAAATGTTACTGGGGTTGTTTACCACAGGCTATCGGGCCTGACACGCTTACAGTACCAAAACAAATAGCGAGCAAGAGAATTTATGTTTAGCTCTAATAAAGTAAAAAATATGACACCTGAGGGAAAACGTAGATGCCCTGAATTTACACTACAGCAGTGGCGTATTCAAGGGGGGTGCGTCGGGTGCAGACGCACCACCCCCTTTTTTTTTGGGGGGAGGGGGGGAGAGAGAGAGAATAAATGGAAATAAAAACCTGCTGAAAACTGCTTTGTTTCGGTTTGGTAACCCTGCCTATTGTACTCGGGAGGTTTCCTGGCTATATAAAGTCGCAGGCCAGCGGCGACTAAACTTTAATGTAGTGAATGGGACTCGTGTTGATTATCACACCTGCTGAGCATGGATCACGTGCTTACGACAATTTCCTTCCACAAGTTATCATGCACAACACTCGCTTGATTAACTCGTGCATAATAAATTGACCAATCTCCGTCGTTATCCTCATGAATCTAGTGTCTTGAGTCCCTGGGGTCGATGTTTTGCCAGGGAAAAGGGATATTACACCAGAGATTTCGTTCAAGCATGACCTATTGTTTGGAGGAGTAAAACAATGTCTAACATCAGAAAAAATAGGAAAAGCACAGATTTTAAAACAAGAAAAAGGTAGGACTGAAGTAAATACCTCGCGTGGCTAGTTCGGAATCATATGTGGTGTAAAATAATTATGTTCAAGGAAATTTATCATTCATGATTAAAATCAGAGATTAAAATGCGTTCAGTCAATCTGCTTACGATTTTCTTTAGGGGCTAATCGGCGTTCGTTAGTTGTCCAGGCGACTATTCTTCACAAATTATAATTGGCAGATAAAATTAAACTCTGGCCCTGTCCAAACTATCGATTTTATCAGTCTTAGCATCATTTTCTCCCATTCATTTATATTAAAGTAATAAATTTCATCACTGCATTTACAGTCATATGTGCATTCATATATGTATTCCTATCTTTACTTTTACAGGCATGTGATCCAGACACCTTTCCCAACATGTGCACCCTGGTGAAGATCGCATGTACCATCCCAGTCACCACTGCTGAAAACGAGAGAAGTGACAGCAGCTTGAAATTACTAACAATATACCTCAGGAGCACTGTGTCAGGAGACAGGCTGTCTGGTTTGGCACTGACGAAGAATCACCGCAACACAGCCATTGATGTGAAAAGTATTGTCCACATTTTCTCAGAAAGACAGCCACGGAAAATGCTGCTTTCAAATCTCTTCCATCGATACACTTAGTGTGACATTAAGAAAGAAAATTTAATTTAACGAGTATTAAGCCACATTATTTGTTGGAAATTTGTCGAAAAATAAATCTGCATTCTTATTGTATTCATTGTAGAAGGTGTAATGTGTGTATTGTTTGTGTTCAGTTCAGAATGACATTTAAAAATGTCTCAATCAGGAAACAGATACAATGTCTGTGTTGCAGTGGCAGTTCAGTAGAGTCACACATCAGTTAATCTTAGTACTGTCTTTAGGTAGGTTAGTGCCAGGACATTTTAGCATATGATTTCAAACATATCAGTTCAAATGCATGCATTTATATTGATGAATCATTTTTCAATTCATGAATATTGCCTGTGCCCAGTTTTGTAATTTCCAAAGTGACAAAGAAGCCCGTGACTCTGTTAAAGCATTCACAAAAATATATGTTCATTGGGTTATTTATTTATGGATCATCTCACTCGTAAGATGCCAAGCTCAAGGTGCTTCTATTTGAAATCCTTGCCAAACCACTAAATAGTTAAATATTAAGCGTTTATGTAATGTCTTCTGGGAACTGGGTGTTCACTGAATCTGGTCATGATATAACAGAAACTTGTATGAATAAACATAATAAAAAATCACTCACTTTTTTTGGTTTTCAGTACATTGTTAATATTAGACAGCATTCATTTTTAAGTACTTATACTCAGTCAAATAGATATGTGTGTGTGAAGTCATCAAAAACTTTTCATTTAGGCCAAAAAATCAAAAACTGAAAGGTACATTTCTTGTGCATTTGGTAATACTTTTAGTCATCCAGACTGCACCAAATGCCACCAAACTGCGTTAAAAATGCGAAAAATTTCTGGCCTCCGGCTCTTTTATGTGCATGGGCGAGATCAAGGGCCTCCGGCGGCACTTCTGGCCCTGCAGGCCAAAAAAGCACCCCCCTCTTCAAAATCCTGGATCCACCACTGTACAGTACGCTCGTAGACACACGCGGCAGGGTTAACCTGCAGACAAAAGACACAGCAAACACATACAGCTTGACACTCACCCCCCGACGACACGTACACCAGACTGCCTCAAAAACCGCTTCACATGCACAATATTTGGCTCAGTTATGCACCAACACACCTGTTAAAACGAACTCGAGCAATCACAGGCAAAAACAATCACACAGCACAATCACAAATCGTTGTAATGACTGGTAAGGCCTGGAGCACAGCTTGACAAGTGACCAGTAGCGGAGCTCGGCGAGGAATGAGGTATTGGACGTGCCCTGGTGAAGGAGGGATGGATGCAGTGTGACTGATGGGAGGGGGTGGATGAAAAATAAGGAATGAATGCAGTGTGGTGGATGGCAAGGAATGTATGCAGTGTGGTGGATGGCAAGGAAGGTATGCAGTGTGGTGGATGGCAAGGAAGGTATGCAGTGTGGTGGATGGGAAGGAAGGTATGCAGTGTGGTGGATGGCAAGGAAGGTATGCAGTGTGGTGGATGGCATGGAAGGTATGCAGTGTGGTGGATGGCAAGGAAGGTATGCAGTGTGGTGGATGGCAAGGAAGGTATGCAGTGTGGTGGATGGCAAGGAAGGTATGCAGTGTGGTGGATGGCAAGGAAGGTATGCAGTGTGGTGGATGACAAGGAAGGTATGCAGTGTGGTGGATGGCAAGGAAGGTATGCAGTGTGGTGAATGGCAAGGAAGGTATGCAGTGTGGTGGATGGCAAGGAAGGTATGCAGTGTGGTGGATGGCAAGGAATGAATATGTTCTGATGGATGGGAAGGACTGGATGTGTTGTGCTGGATGAGAGTGGATGTGTGGATGAGATAATGGATGCCTACTGGTGGATGAGATGATGGATGTCCTGCTGGGTGAGGTAATGCATGTCCTGCTGGGTGAGGTAATGCATGTTTTATTCGCCCGTGTATGGAGTACAACTCTCATGTGTGGGGAGGCTCCCCACATGCAGCTCTTCTCAATAGGGTGGAGTCAAAGGCTTTTCGTCTCATTAACTCTCCTCCTCTTACTGATTCCCTTCAACCATTGTCTCTTCGCCGCACTGTTGCATCTTTATCTCTCTTCTATCGCTACTTCAATGGTCACTGTTCCTCTGAACTGTCTGCTTGCATCCCTCCACCTCTACGACGGGCACGTAGTACCCGTCTAGCAACAAACTCTCATCCCTTTTCTGTCCAACTCTCTAATGCAAAAGTTAACCGTTACTCCCAGTCTTTCATTTATGCAACTGGTCAACTCTGGAACTGTCTTCCTCTGTCTGTATTTCCTACTTCCTATGATCTCCAGTCTTTCAAACGCAGTGTGTCCAGGCATCTCGAATTGAACGGATCTTGAATTTGGCTCTCTTTTGTACTGTTTTTGCTTTTTCTTGGAAGGAACAGTATGCAGGCCCGTGGCCTTTGGTTCCTTCTTCCTTGCATTAAAAAAAAAAAAAAAATGTCCTGCTGGGTGAGGTGATGCATGTCCTGCTGGATGAGGTGATGCATGTCCTGCTGGGTGAGGTAATGCATGTCCTGCTGGGAGGGGTAATGCATGTCCTGCTGGGTGGGGTAATGCGTGTCCTGCTGGGTGAGGTAATGCATGTCTTATTGTTATCTCCTGGCGATTTTATTCAACTCTGGATGATGTCTAGCAGTGACGGGGTTAATGATGGCTGTGTGTAACCTCTCCACTTTGAGTAATTACCCTACACTGAATAAAGTTGTCTGGTACAGTGAATTATCAAGAACATTAAAAATACATCTGATTACTGGGGATAAGTGTGTCAAGCTTCAACCTATTTATAGAATTATAGTCTGTTTTCACCTGGCGCAACTGGGCCACTCCCACAACTACAGTAACTGAGATCATGGCTGCATGAAGTCCCATGTGCCTTAGTTATGAGGCAGGAATGAGACACTAGTTACTGGTCAGTGTAGCCCTCCAACCTTATTACACTTGGCTATCAACTGAGCTGAAAGGAGTAAGAGATTTTGAGTAAATCTGACAGGAAAAGTACAGTTCAGATCAGAACAAAAAAGGTCACAGATAATAATAAGATGAGAGAACAATCTAAATATCGGTAATTACCACATGATAAAATACGAAGATTCATCGTAAATATGAACTCTGAGTTTATCATACGGACGTACGCTTCTATCCCTCTATTATGCTACGTATTTGTGGGTCGGTTTCTCGTCCCTCAAATACGCAGGCTAGAGCGGGTTCCTATTCTAGACCGGGTCGGCAATTCTAAGGAAAGGACTGGACACAAAAACAAGGCGGTAATTGTTACACACAAGTATTACAAATATCTTCCTAGAAACAATAATACATCAATAAATACACTAGATGATGCGCTGGCCGGAAGCGGGTTAACACAAGGTTTTACTTAACTGGAAATCTGTCTCTATACCGGCTTAGGGAAAGTATGGTAATATTTACCCAGCACTTATGGCACTTAAATTACACTTATAATTCAGGTCACAGGAAAGCGCTTGCCACAATTTCCCAATCTAGTACAGCACTGGATGGCACCGATGCAAAGATACAATTACGTTAACACCTGGTGTCGATAGACACTCACCTGACCGGAAGTCTATCTCGAATGGAGTCTGCCGCGCTACGATACACTGTGAGGGGGGACTGCAGTAATCTAGCGAGACACTTGGAGGTGGCTAGACATATCACAACTAACGTGCCTGCACACTGGGGAGGGAAAGTCTTTAATAAACAAGGGGGTGGCACGACTGGAATAATATCATTTTTTCTGTTGGTCGCTGTGGTGTTTCACTCGCATGCCTGTACACTAGGGAGGGAGAAGTTTTAATAAGCAAGGGGATGGCACGATTGATACAATATAGTTGTTCTGTTAGTCACTGTGGTGTTTCATTCACGGGGGGGGGGGGAGCACAGGACTCCACTCGGGATATACACTAGATCAGAATCACTAATGGGCTCGTCCAATCTTATTTTTCTGGGCTCCTACCACGAGAATACAGTATACAGAATCACTCGCGTTGTACAAACTACCGTATACATAGATCTGGGCCTAGAAAGCACACACTGGTAGAGTCCATCCGTTTCACTATCACTGGTGGGCTGCAAGTTGACTCCTCCGCCCGGAGGACAGGCAGTGTGACACGCTCTGGGCGGAGACTCACACGTAGTCGTTGGGGTAAGGGCTCGGCCTGAAGAGAGCCAGGAGATGGGCCCGACGTCGAGTCTGAGAGAGACTCGGAGAGGTCCCACCAGCAGGTAAGTCGCGCCCTGGTGTTCAGGGCAACTCCCGGGGTGTCTGGGGACCCAGGATACTGGAACCCCGGGTGACTGGACTGCGGCAACGGCTGGAGGGCGGTGTCGCCATCAGAGTCACCACACGAGAACCTCGGGCTGGGATGGTACTGGACCTGTCTGGGCGTTGGCTGCCACATCTGCTGGGGCTCCGCCTCGGCTGCTGCTGCTAACACTGTGGAGTCGCAGGGAACCAAGACCTCGGGTGAGGCCTTGCCACAGCTTGGGGAAAGGGTCCTTTCTGGCTGCAGGATTTTGTGGGAGAGAAGCGGACTGTGGGCTGCTCTACCTCCGGCCTGACATGACTCGTGGCCGACGCCGTGATGGCACAGGGGACTGCAGCTTCCGTGCAGCTAATGGCCTGCTCTACCTCTGGCCAGACGTGACTAGTGGCCAATGTCTTGGTGGCACAGGGGGCTGTAACTCTGGTGCGGCTAAGGACCTGTACTGTGGAGTGAAGAGGACTAGCAGCAGAGGGACGGACAATGGCCGATCCTGCCTCGATCGTATCCAGCACGGCTTGTAGCCGATGCTGCGGCGCCACTCTGGAGGGAACGACTACAGGAGACGGACAACTTATGGCCTGCCCTGCCCGACCGATACGACTTACGGTCTGTATCGCGGCCCTGTAGCGGGGATGCAACTGGGGAACGGACTGGGGCCGGTTGTGCCCCATACCCGGTATGACTGTCGCCAATACCGCGGTGTTGCGTGGAGTTGCAAACTCCACCCCTTACCTGGCGAGTGGATTTTTTTTTTTTTTTTAGATTCGCCACACTGGTGTGGCACGGGCTCGGGGTGGAGAGCCCGTCAGAGGGTGGCAGTAAGTAAACAAGGGGGCGTCCTCTGCATGGCGACAGAGGACGCTGGCGTGGGGGGGGGCAGAGCCCATCCCCCAGACAAATATACACCAGTGCAGTGGCTGGAGGGTNCTGCGTGGGACTGCTCTAGAGCAACTCCCACCCCGAGTTTGGTGATGGTTCGTTTGTTCATTCAAAGATTTCTGCACCTATAGTGCAGGCCGGGCCATACATTAGCCTGGTCAGTGGGGTGTTGGCTGATTAAAACAATAGTAAGGGGGAAGACAGGGCCTGAGGAATGCCCAGCACACACGCCCTGTCTTCTGCTGGCTTTGTGGTGTGTGTGAAGTGTTTTTTTTTTTTTTTTAAAGATTCGCCACACTGGTGTGGCACGGGCTCGGGGTGGAGAGCCCGTCAGAGGGTGGCAGTAAGTAAACAAGGGGGCGTCCTCTGCATGGCGACAGAGGACGCTGGCGTGGGGGGGGGCAGAACCCATCCCCCCATAATAACAAGGGGGCGTCCTCTGCATGGCGACAGAGGACGCTGGCGTGGGGGGGGGGGGCAGAGCCCATCCCCCGGACAAATATATACCAGTGCAGTGGCTGGAGGGTAACTCCAGCCACGCCAGGGTGGAATTTCGGCCGGAGACTAGGCGCCGGGGACTGCTACCTTCCCTGGGCGTCGGTTAGGAGGAAGAGGGGCGCCGGGAAGGGATACAGGTTCCGAACCGCTCAGTGTTAGCGGCAGACCCCCGGTAGTACTTGGGGGGTTGGGGGAGCTGGTGTCGACTGCACCGGCCGTCGCGTCGTTTGCGGCCTTCGCTTCTAATTTCTGTATTTCACCCTCTCTAGCTCATACTTGTTTCCAGCAAGAACAAATACACGGGTAGATTCAGCACACCTTGCCTTGGCCTTCCTGCTAAATAAAATAGCTTCGATACTCTTCCTCTTGCAATTAGGATTCGTTTTTGTAGGAAGAACAAGACCAACGGAGAGACTTTGCACTTTCCTTGTCCTTTCTGACAAAACACAGAGGCGACAGGGGTGTGATGACTACATACTGTATATTCGGGAATTCCAACTGTGACCCCTTAGCGCAGAAAATATCACGAAAACAAACATAGTGCTTACCTACAAAGTGGAGATTACATATACAAAATATGGAGGCATTAAAACATTTGGTAGATCGGAAATAATCAGACATAAGGTATAATTTAATATGGTATACTGTATGAAGAGTATATTTATCCAGTCTAAGGATATACTACTGTAGGCAGAAAACGTATATTGAATGATAATATATAAATGAAGATACGATGGAATAGAGGAATGCTGTATAATGTGAAAACTTATTTGGCAGGGAAGCCGTGAGAGTTTGTATAAGAGGCGAGCTGAAACGTCAGGCTGTGTTGATATCTAGAGACAGTGTGTGATGGCAGTGTGGCAGCTGACTAGTATCTGTTCCCCTCAGCTCTCCGTGCCTCAGCTCGTAATGAGTGTTTTGTATCTCGTTGCCAGGCTTCGAAAAAAGGCTAGCTGCTCATGAGCCACATTTTTGCGAGGCTTCTCAGATGATCAACAGATCTGAAGTGTGGCCCTTGGGAAGGATTGAATTTGACACCACTGCTTTAAACCATCATTGATCAGTTTAATCTGCCGCACCACAACAGCCACAGGACCTGACTAAACCAGTCCAGACAGATCTGAAAGCCTCACGAAATTGCTGCTTGGTTCCACAAAACATATATCCCTGTTGCCGTTATTTGCCTTTATTTGTTCTGGATAGGGCAAACTGGGATAAATTTAGAAATTATCTTGCTGACATCCCATGACAGTCATTCTTCTCTAGTGATGTCAGTTCTACCCAGTTCCACATTAGTGATTTAATACTAGCTGGTATGGATTTATTCATACCAAGTCAACAGCTCACTAAAAGATCGAACTCTCCAAAATGGTTTGATGACAACTGTGCAGAGCAACAGCCCAGAAGTCATTAGCATATAACACTTACTTTAAAAAAAAAAAAAATCCGAATCACTGTCAATTTAAAATTGTTAGAAACCATGCAAAAGCTGTAATAAATCTCACTAAATCAAACTTTCTTCAAAATCAAGCATCAAAACTACTTAACAACCCTACTGACAGTAGAATATTCTGGTCAACTCTCAGTTCTTTCAATAATAACTTTAACAAGCCATCACCCATTCCCCCACTAAAATCTTCAGATGGCAACATTACAAACGACCCGCGTGGGAAAGCGAATATCTTTGACAGTACATTTGTCAGAAATTCTACCGTAGAAGAAGTCAGCCAGAACGCCCCAGTACTTGAACTTGACTCTTCCGAAATTGTTCCACTTAATATGCGAACTAGATACGTAAAATCCATCCTAGACAATTTACCAACCAACAAAGCTTCAGCCTCAGATGGAATTCCTCCACTTGTTTTGCAAAAGTGTCCCCCAGAACTTGCCTCTGTTCTAGCTAAATTATTCAGACTATGCATACGTACTTCTTCATTCCCTAATTCATGGAAAGAAGCCAATATCCACTCAATTCCAAAGAAAGGAAATTCCTCTGACCCCTCTGATTGCAGACCAATAGCAGTCACATCTTCTGAAATTGTAATTAATAAGCATATAGTTAAGCACATAGTTAAACACCTTGCATCCAACAACTTAATTAGTGAGACAATATGGTTTTCGCCACAATAGATCCACCATTGACATACTCAGTCTTCTGACTCACACCATCCATCAATCAATCGACCAACATGGAGAAACTCATGCAGTAGCCCTTGATATTTCTAAAGCTTTCAACAGAGTGTGGCATCGTTCCCTAAAGTCCAAACTTCTTTGCTATGGACTAATGACTTTTGTTCCTCTGTTTTCCACATATCTCAGCGACAGTAAAATAAGAGTAAAAGTAGGTGATGTATATTCCAATTTCCACTCAATTAACGCTGGCGTGCCACAAGGATCAGTTCTGGTGCCAACCCTATTCCTGGTTCATATTAATGATCTTTAATCTGTCACCCTCAATCCCATCCATTCATATGCAGATGACTCAACACTTCACAGTTCATGCACACTCAAACACCCATTTACAAAGTTTAATATCTCTAACTCTCAACTCAGTACAGCCATCTCCATAAATCAAGACTTACATACGATCAATGAATGGGGACAAAATAAGCTTGTCTCATTTAATGCTAGTAAAACCAAATATATACAATTTACTAATAGACAAATATTACCAGATTCGTATATTACCTTCATAGCTACTAATATTCCCATCTCCAAAAGAAATTCTTGGTGTTTCACTTAACAGTGCTTTCAGCTGGACCTCTCATGTCAGATCACTTGCTAAAACCGCCTCAAAGAAACTTGGATTATTGTACAGAGTCTGTAACTTCTTCAATGACGATCAGTTAGCTCTAATTTATAAGAGTAATGTACGCTCTCAGCTTGAATATTACTTACCCTTGTGGAATGGATGTGGTGAAGCTGCACTAAAACAACTAGACAAAATTCAAAACAAAGCCGTTGGAATTATTAATAACCCTGCCATTACAAATACCTCCCCTACAGGTAAGAAGGAAGTTGGCTCCCTTGCATGATTTTACAAAAATTTTTATGGCAAATGCTCAAACGAAGTTTCTTCCATTGTGTCACCTCTCCATGCCTTCCCTCGTGCTACACGGGCATCTGGTACCGCTCATGACTGGAATGTCACACAGCCATATTGCAGAACTTCTGCCAATCAGAATTCTTTTATTCCCTGAACTGCATCTCTCTGGAACTCCTTCTCTGGAGTTGTTTCCCACCAAACAACCCACAGCTGTTCAAGTTCAACTGTTACAGATATTTTATGAATGGAGAACGCCAGTAATCTCGTGTATGAATTATTATTTTTTTATTCATTTGTTTTTTCCTTCCTCTGTTCTATTATTTAAAAAAAATACAATAAAGTATTTATTATAGATTTACCATCTATAGAGGAACTACAGTTAGAAAAAATGTAGCATATATATACAAACATTATTTGAATTACTTATGCTAGTCTGAAGCAAAACTCATTCTTGCCTGAGTTTAGCAAATCACATGTTAACTTCCCACGGTGAGAGTTGGCGTCCAGCGAGGCGTGGAGACTGGGTGTTGGTGTGGCGGGTGCTGGTGCAGACGTAGCGGTAGAGCATGAGGGCTAGAGCCAGGGAGGTGAGTGCCAACACCCCTGCCAACACACCCAGACCAATAACTACCACAGACCCGCTGCAGTTACCACCAGCCTTCCTTTTCCCAGGGATGGTGGAAATCACTTGGATGTGATCAGTTGGTGGCCCAGGAGCTGAAGAGTTATAAAAAAAAAAAAAGAAAAAAGGAAATGAAAACATAATATTGCAGGCAGTAAGTTTATGTTCACTCATACGTGCCTAGGATTAAGTAAGGTTGTGCAAAATAATGTGATATGCAAACCACGGCTCAAAAGCCAGAGAGATTTGTGTTTCGTCTGAACAGCAGTGAGAGTATGTGCGGTTGTGAGCTGTCTGTTGGCCTTAGTTCGTAGTGAGTCGCTCTTCCAGTATCTCAGCATTATGATTATGTGGATTACTGGATTTAGATCTCACAGATTAGATTTTTCGAAATGTATAGCGGTAGTGTTATACCCTATTTTGAAATAGGACTCACAAACAATCCTACTTCCGGCTTACTCCTAACCTAATGCCTCCCCTATAGAGCATTTCGAAATATTTAATCCGCGATATCTAAATCCGCAGCAGTATCTTGCTGTCGGGTTTCGAAAAACAGTGAGCTGCCCATTGCTCATGTCTCGTTGCTTGGCTTCGGAAAACATGTATACCTACTGCTTTGCAGTATGGTATATTAGATGTTAACATCTACAGTACATTACCGCATATAGGGAATACATTAACTTAATTAGCTACTAGAGTAATTTAGAACCTGTCTTCTAGAGGTCACTCATGCCGTACATTACCAGTAAGTTTTTCACTAGATCACAATATTTTAGTCGCAAATCCGTAACAGTTAATGTCCATCAGAAATCAGAATCTTGCCTTCCCTGTTACCAGTTAAGTTTTAAGCCTACGGTACAGTATATACACTTAGGCCCAGTGTCTGCTCAGCCTTTAATCTTACCCCTGCGTCAAAGGTGAAAGCCAAGTTTTCACACAGAATGCTGGAGAGGGACGCCATCCAGTGGTGGCACTAATATAAATGGCTGGGGAATGGCTGGGGGACGGAGAGATGTGGGAAGAAAGGAAGAAATCAGTAGGATGGAAATTGTGGAAGCAATGAAGAAAGTTAAAATGGGGAAAGATACAGGAATTGTGTGTGGTGAAATGTTGAAGGGAAAGAAGTTGTATGCAGCCTTCATGGATCTGGAGAAAGCATATGACAGGGTGGATAGACAAGGATTGTGGAAAGTATTAAGAATATATGGAGTGGATGGGAAGTTGTTGAAGGCAGTGAAGAGTATGTATGAGGGTGCTAAGGCTGCAGTGCGTGTGGATGGCAAACTGAGTGAATCTTTCCATTTGAAGGTTGGACTGAAACAAGGATGTGTCATGTCTCCATGGTTGTTCAATCTTTATATGGATGGGGTTATAAAAGAGATACAAGGTCGGGCAGTGGATGTTGGAGCGGCCCTAGTGAGAGACGGCAGTGTTTGGAAACTCCCTGTACTGTTGTTTGCAGATGATACTGTGTTGTTGAGCGAAGACGAAGGGGAGCTGCAAGGCTTGGTAGATGAGTTTGGGAGAGTGTGAAGAAACGGAATCTAAAGGTGAATGTGGGGAAGAGTAAACTGATGGTCTTCGAGAGAAGTGAAGCCAGTGAGTGTACAGTGAGATTGGATGGGAAGGAAATGGAGAATGTGAGTGAATTTAAGTACTTGGGCAGTGTGATGAGTAAGGATGGTAGTCTGGAGGGTGAAGTGCTCGAAAGGGTACAGCAGGGAAGGAAGGTTGCTGGTTCGTTGAAAGCAGTGATAAGAAACAGGGAGGTGAGCATGAAAGTGAAAAATTTGTTACATGACAGTATTGTGATACCAACTCTAACATATGGAAGTGAAGTTTGGACCCTGTTGGAAGAACAGAAGTCAAGAGTGAGAGCAGTGGAAATGAGTTATTTGAGAGGAGCATGTGGAGTCACATGGAGAGACAGACTAACAAATGAGGAAGTGAGGGGACGTTGTGGTGTGGTTGTGGACGTGATGGGAAGCGTTAGGAGAAACACGTTAAGGTGGTTTGGGCATGTGGAGAGGATGGAGAGTGAAAGACTGACGAGAAGAGTGTATGTGAGTGAGGTGGAGGGGGCGAGAGGGAGGGGGAGGCCGAGGATGAGATGGAAGGATGGAGTGGAGAGGTATATGAGAGAGGGGGGTGTGAGCTGGGAGCAGGGCAGTGGAATGGCGGGGGACAGAGCGACATGGAGGCGATTTGTTTGTGGCCACCCCTTACGGGATTAAGGCGTCAGGCAATAGATAGATAGACAGATAGGCTTCACTACCTTATTATACAAACGTCACTTACTTCCTTCTCTATCCCCCGGAAGGAGGATAGTGGACCGCAAGAAAAGAATAAATTTAACCCGCAGTCCACCATGTTCAGGTCCAGGTGATCCTGTATCACCGCCTCACCAACACACCAAACGAAGTCCAGTTTTGTCCAGTATTAGGTGGCCAATTAGGGCTTTGTGAGGCCGCGGTGATGGAGAGAGATGCCTGCACGTGGTGCCACCGATATGACGGGACAGAGGAGATGCCTGTTTATACAGTCGTTCCTCAACTTACTCCCTATCCACCAAAAGGATGATGATGAACTGCAGATGAACAATTTAAGCCTGTAGTCCACCGGGTTCACATTCAATTGAATCCGGGGCTATTACTAATACTACTGCTAGACCACACGAACAGTTCACGACGGCTGTTACTATACCTTTTACTGTAACTTGGCCGAAACTGCCATCTCTTCATCCCGAATGCGGAGTTGCGACGCTTGATTAACACTAGACTGTGGCGCGGGTAAGTGCTGTGAAAAGGACGTTAAGCACAGCATTATTTTCTTCCAGTGAGCTACGAGAAATAAGCTGCCAAAGGACAAAAACCTGGGCCAGGTTAAAGGACTATAGAGTAATACGTGTATAGTATATTATATAAAAGGGAATGTTTGTCTGCTTGTCTGTCTGTCTGTCTGTCTGTATGGAAATCGAGCTCGAACGGGTGTAACTTTTTACGGCGAATTTATGTGTACATTGCAGTTGCTAAAATATTGCAAAAGTGTGCAGTTTCTTAGTGTCCCTCTATTGGTTCAAATTGGAACTACCATATAT